>KZ069338.1:203296-267182 GCA_002091845.1 Anopheles cracens
CACCCGGTGGCCATCAACAAGTCGCAGAAGAAGCGCCGCCATCTGAACCAACACGGCGCTGGCAACGGGGACACCAGCGAGGAGAACCAGTCCGTGTCCGGGTCGTCGGCGACGTACGACTCGGCTGCGTCCACGTCCTCGTCGGAGGATCGGACTCTATGATTCGCTTGCGCCTCACGACAGCGCCAGGTGCGGCATTAACATCGCCCGTCGGCACGGACTCGGTAGTGTAGTCGATAGTGGTCGGTTTAGCTTGTACGATGTTTCTAGGACGTTAGAGAAATCCGGGCTCGGTCGGGTTCGGGTGGCGACCGCGGCGAAATGCGCTTCCTCCTATGTACGATGTTTCTAGGACGTTAGAGAAATCCGGGCTCGGTCGGGTTCGGGTGGCGACCGCGGCGAAATGCGCTTCCTCCTTGAGTTCCTTTTAATTTTCTTTGTTCCTGAGCGCTGGGACGATCCCAACCGTACGCGGTACGGTCTGCCCGGTTGCTCCTTAGTGCTGTACTTAAGTTCGATAGGCAGGTAGGTGCGACAGCTGTTAACGGATCCATGTTACGAGCAAATGTTATGCACATAAAACACATGTTAGTGAGAGCAATGGAGAGCACGATGCAGGGGGGCTAGTAGGCAGAAGCTAGAAGCAGAAAGTAATCATAGCGACAAAACGGACGACACAGAGCGTGTTAGGTTAGGTGGAAGCGGACGATGGTTTATTTGTAGAGCGGTTGCGGTCACGCAACTGTCAAATGGTTAAGCTTTACAAGTAGCTAGTACGTTAAGTTAACCCTCATTACACCTGATCGAACTGACCAGCGGACGTACAGACGCGACAGACTCCGGCATGGGACACGGGGGACGTGGGTCGCAGCAAATCGTGTAAATATTCATTTCTCATCTTCCGCGCTTTGCGCTTTTTTGCGTCTCACACCGTGTGTGAGACGGACAGACAAGCCCCAAGCTAGGCCCGCCTCCCGTTCATTGTATCTAGATGTGTATTATTTATTGTACTTCTCGACTCGCTCTCTTTCTATGTCTCTCTTTCGTGCTACGGAAGGTTCCTTTTTTCATTTTCGATCAGCTTTCTTCTGCTTACGCTGCTGACTTTCTTCAATTATGTCAAGATCTAAATCAAACTATAAATCACGGAGACTATCGGTGCGACCATGCCTACAGAACGCCCAGACGAAACATCATCCATCATTACCTTGAACAGATTGTAAATACCTAGGGAAGAGGACGTTTATTACGTTTACGTTTTCTGTTTTGCAGAAGTAGCAGATGTAGCTAGCATGTAAGAGGAGCAGGCCATGGAGAGCGCATCGCTTTTACGCTGCGTCTTCCGGCGGCCGGTGTGTACTAGCTAGTGCGTGCTGGAGTGGTTGGATGCGGCGAGTGAGAGTGACAGATGCGATGGCAGTGTTGCGTTTAAGATTTCAAACGAAACGATGTGGAATGAACATAACTGTAGACTAGTAATGTAATGGTTAGTAAGTTAAGACTCAGATAAAGTAAATTGGATAAATAAAATGGCTTCACGGAAACAGTACCAAGGGTGCGTTCTGGCTCATGTCCATTTGTAGGATCTTTGGGTCGTTCAGCATCATTCTTATATCGAGAGTTCAGGTATGATCAACTGGTTCTTCGAATGCAACTTAACAATCAACGTCAAGTTTAGAAAGGTCCCAAAAAAGGTGTCTATGTTCGTCGAAGCAGACTTTGACCCAAAATGGATGAACTTTTCGAGTACTTCTCCAAATTGAGTCGCTCGGAGGTCCAAGAGAGTTACAACGTAGAACGATCTGCGCGTTAATGCTAGAACCTATTGAACTCCTCTATATCACCATCATCACATTTTGCTTATCTCATGCAAAATTCCTTCCAAACGAATCACAAGAAACTCACGGCACTCGCCGCGCGTTCACTTCTTATCACAAATCCGCTTGATCGATCCCATTCATCTTATCATTGCAATATCTTCTGAGTGGGACACAATTAGCCATTTGATAACGCACGACCGAAGGTCCCCTCATTGGCCCTTGATAACTGATCCGGATATTACAGCGCACTTACCTGCCGAAGCCGACCGGGGGGGTTGGCCTCTTCGGGGAGTCTTTTGAGCGAGAATAAATCGTATTGTGGTCTCGGCATCCTAGACGGTACCTCACATCCTTATCAGACCGCTACCGCAATCCCTCTCGCGCGCGCCAGTGCCGCGACGATGCTGTGTGAGATAGCATTGTATCGCAACAAACCGCCACGGGTCTGACGAGATTGGTCATATCGAGATAGTAACGCCTATCAACCAGGTACGAGCCCACACACGCGCCAGCGCCTTTCGCCGGTAGCACCATAGATATTGAAAACGACATATTTGAGGCACCGCTCCGGTTGACGCGGCGGTCAGTTTGATCGGAACCGACGAACGGAGAGGACGGAGAACCATCAGCGAGGTAAGTACGAGTGCCATGCCCCCCCAAGTTGCCAGTAGTGCTGTGGTTCGAAGTTAATTGAGCCTATCGAGGCCTGACGCAAACGTGCGAGGAGAAGGAGAGCGAAAGCCATTGAAACGGTGAACCGCTTGCGACCTTGGCCGTTCCCAACCTTCCCGGGCACACGCACAGGTGTTTGTTTGTTTGTTTGTTTGGACGAGTGTTTTCGAGAGGCAAAACAAAATACCGATCGATGCTGAGATATGTTGCAGTTGGGGTTGGCGAGAACTGGGCGCGAAACGCGGGAACATCGTGTAGCGTGATCTATTCAGCCGAGTGAGTAATCTTCCAACAACCACGTGATGGACATCTCACGAAGCACCTGGGCGCTACCACCGCTCAAGTATCTCCCGGTTGTGCCCGTTTGTGTTCGATACATCAATGTCAAACCGAGCGAACCGATGGACCGTGATAATGCATAAGTATCTTCCCGGCCAGCGATATGGCGCTCGGTGGCCGAGAGCTCTGACGGTTGTGTAGTTTTTAGTGGACAACTAATCGAACCCGATATTTGCACGTGAGGTAATTAGTTCGATCACGCGGGCAACGTCTGCGCCCCGGGGCGAGACCGGAACAACAGCATGTTTCGGAGCATAATTCGCTTGCAGTTCACCGTGAGAGGTTGTGCTGGTTGTTAGCTGCGCAGATCAAGAACTAGTTCTCCCGAGCTGTAATCCTGTGTGAAAGTGACACGAACCTAGTGACCGGGATCAGTGTACAGTGTACAATACAAAAAAACAGTGACGACGTGGAAGTGATACCGTCTAATCGAGCCGAAGCGCCCAACAATAGCTAATTATTAGTGCGGCATTGTCCTCCCAATAGCCGTTTTGTGCCCAACATCCGGTTTGATTGTGAAATTGTGATTGACTCACATTTGTTGCAGGATTATCAGGATCTGACCGGTTATGCCAGATAGCCAGTGCGCGTGATGACCGCGGCGGTACGTTACGTGAGCGTTTGATATCAGCCGCACCGGAGAACTCGAACAAGGGGCGAATAGTTTTGCACCACCAGCAGGATGAGTGGCATACGGAACGAAGCATTTCTCACGGAGGTGGAGGTGAGTGATCGGTCTCTCGTTGGCGCCCGTGGAAAATTGACCGCCGTTTCACTCTGTTCTAGGACGGCTCTACACTTACCAAGCGTAAGTCGAATGGATTCATGACAGTTGTGGAGGTACGTAGCTCCCGAAGACGTAACAGTGACGCCCGTATCATATAGGCCATAAAGTCATAAAGCGTGCGTCGCGGTTGCACTGTCGTTGTTTTTCTGCAAGCCCATTGTTATCTTCCAAAAAAACGTCTCCGAGTTTGGATTACTATCTCACTTCGCCACCATCGCTAGACGCACTCGGGTGTTATCTGGTGGTGAAACAATTCACGCCAGTTTATGGACCAAAAAACAGCCAAATAATCATCTACTTTCCCCGCATTTCTGGCCACTCCAATTAGTGCAGGGTGTTTACTGAGTGTGTGTCGCGTTGTTTTTCGGCAGGGAGTACCATCGATAGCGTACGATAATGAGGAGACGGGACCCGTTGACACAAGCCCCGGCGAGACGGGACGGACGGCAGGGTCGTCGGGCAAGCTGTACGACAGACTTGCCGGGGCCATCGAACGCCACCGGAAACACATCCAGCTGGGTGTGTACATCATACTCAATGTCGTCGTTATCGTGTTTTTCGGGTTCGCCACCAATTACTACCTGGAGTATGGTACGTACCGCCGGCGAGATGTTGGAGTTGAAGTTGTTCTTCACACACCCGTTGCTTCACAGAGCAAACCCTGTGTGGCATGCAGTGGTGCGACGGATACGGCATGCTGGTACTTCTGGTCGGCTTCGTCTACCTGGGGCTCTTGTATTACCACGTGGTGAAGCCGATTCTTGGACACCACTTCAGGGCGCTGGTTGTTCAACCCATCGCTAGAACAGTTAAGCACATCGCCAAACCATGGTAAGTGGTGGGGTCAATCAGCGCCTGGGTCAAGTCACGCCTTAAACCTTCTTTCCCCTATTAAGCACATCGCCAAACCATGGTAAGTGGTGGGGTCAATCAGCGCCTGGGTCAAGTCACGCCTTAAACCTTCTTTCCCCTATTAGGTACGTCCGACTAGCAGCCGTGGGGCTCGTGATACTTGGATTCGCCTTGTTCGTGTACTTCGAAACGCGCGATCAAACTGAGCGACTCATCTCCCTGTCCGGGATGGCGTTCCTGCTGGTCATCTCGATCGTGGTGTCGAAGCACCCAACGCGCATCAACTACCGGCCGGTTGTGATGGGCGTCATCTTCCAGTTCCTGCTCGGGCTGTTCTGCATCCGCTGGGAGGTGGGCCGCAGCATATTCTCGTGCGTCGGCGATAAGGTCGCGACGTTCCTGAACTACACCCGCGAGGGGGCCGCCTTCGTGTACGGCTCGGTGCTGGTCGGTGGCGGTGAGAACGAGTACGCCATCTTTGCGTTCTCGGTGCTGTCTGTGATATACTTCTTCAGCTTCTGCATCTCGATCCTGTACTACCTGGGTGCGATGCAGTGGGTGGTGCTGAAGCTCGGCTGGATTCTCCAGTCCGTGCTCGGCACGACCGTGTGCGAGAGCGTGATCGCCGCGGCCAACATCTTCCTGGGGATGAGCGAGTCGCCGCTGCTGATCCGCCCGTACCTGAAGGATCTGACCCACTCGGAGATCCACTCGATCATGACGTCGGGATACGCGACGGTTTCGGGGACGGTGCTGGCCGCGTACATCTCGTTCGGTGCCAATCCGGCCCATCTCATCACGGCCAGCGTGATGGCGGCCCCCGGGGCGCTCTGTTTCGCGAAAATGATCTATCCCGAGACGGAGGAGAGCAAAACTCGCTCGGATAACATACAGATGGAGGAATCGTGAGTTTCAAGAGGAGTTCATTGACATGAAGATCGCTCTTTTAACTATGTTCGATCTCTCTTCCCAGCACCGATTCTTCCATGCTGGACGCGGCTAGCAATGGTGCCAGCGCCGCTACACCGATCGTTCTCGGCATCATCGCCAACCTGATCGCGTTCGTGTCGTTCATCGCCTTCCTGAACGGGTTGCTGTCCTGGTTCGGGTGGCGCGTCGGTTGGGAGGACGTCTCGCTGGAGAACATCTTCGGTGCCGTGTTCCGGCCGCTCGCATTCGTGATGGGCGTCCCGTGGGACGATAGTTACTACGTGGGCAAGGTGATCGGCATCAAGATGATCGTGAACGAATTCGTAGCGTTCGAGCGTCTGGGAGAGTTCATCAAGGAGGAAGTCATTTCGGTAAGGCCTGACGTACCGAAACCTTGCAGAGTGCAATCCTAACACTGTGTATTTCTCTACCTCCTCACAGCCCCGATCGGCAGCGATCGCAACGTACTCCGTATGCGGCTTTGCCAATCCCAGTTCCATGGGTATCATGATCGGAACGCTCAGTGCCATGGCGCCCAACAAGCGCAACATCATCACGGCGGTGGCGTTCCGCGCGTTCCTGACAGGATCGATCGTGTGTTTCATGACGGCCAGCATAGGGGGACTGCTGATGGACGAAACGATCTTCAACAATTTCGGCAGGCTCGCCACGGTCGGCGCATCGACAGTGCTGAACGGTACCGCTGGAATGCCAACCTTAACTCAGTAGAATTGTGTTAGTTTAGAAGTTAGAGAATGGAGGAATAACCGTTATGTGTCGTGAATAAACCAAAGCTCAGTCATAGCCACCAGAACCTTAGAAAAAGTGTTGAAACTGATGAAAACAATCCTTGTCTATGATGATCCTGGTTTTCGTATCTTTAGCGTATCTTCTTCTGTTTACTTCTCGGCGTAATGTTCTACTATGATATACTTGCTATAATATGACTCTTCTATGCATCTCCAGACAACTGGTGATGAACTAAGAACAGCTTGGTGGTTCTAGTAATATCTACATAGACTGTGAAGTTAGAAACGGAATCAATGCATACAGAGATCGCCTCCAATTCCTTCGCTCTTGACATCCCTCTGTGCCCTCCCTTTAACAGAAAAAAATCTCATCCTAAACATATGCAACATACTGTATCCTCTTATCTTATCTTCAGTTTGTCATTCGAAAGTAGTAAGCAGTGGTGAAGTATTGCAATATGTCAATATCATATCATCCGAACAAACAAGGTCCCTTTACTATCCTCCACCTCATTCGCGATCGTATTCTACAGCCACAATAGTGCTTCCAACACATTCTTCCACACCGCTATCTAAGCGTCTTTCGGCCAACAGCCGCGCTAGATTATTTCATTGACTGGCGCGGCCTTTAAAAGAGCCTCGTAAACCGGCCGGTCGCGCGCAGTCGCAGATCGTCACCACCTTCAACCGGCTCGCTTAAACCCAACAGCGACCGCGTGCTTGTGAATGGAGAAACGTGTTTCAGTGGTGCGTGAATCCCCAGCCGTACGTAACGTGCCGAGGTGACTGGATGTTTTTGGGGTCGGTGTTTATGCTTTTTTATTTGCACCGCCAGGTAGAGGAGGAAGCTGTTTGTGTCGATCCGGAGACCGACGCCAGTGCGAATCGTGTTGTGGTCGGATAGAGAGGCAACCGGCAAAGCAGCTATCGAAACGCACGTTCAAACGCGAATTAAATGCAAACTAATAGCATCAATCACGTGTGAGTGTATATAAAAAAGTGCTTTTCGGGACAACATCTGGGGTTTTCCCCATTACGTGTGAAGCAGCAAGCGAAGCGAATTGTTTGTGCAGGTGTCTGTTCAACGTGCAGAACTTAAAATGTACTGCAGTGCGATTGTTGACTGAAGTAGAAAATTCGTTCCGAGAACTCACTTATCACTAGACGCCGCTGAGATGGCGCTAAACGAACGTTACGTGTCCCGAGTGGAAGACGATCAAACATCAGCGCGTTATATCGTTGATTCGAAGGTAGGAAGATGGGTTTGAACGCTTCAAGGAGTGCGTCAGAGGTCTATACGATACTATAACACACAATTACAGGAAGAAATAGCACTCTCCACGATTGGATTGGATGTGTCAGAGGCACCGGTGAAAGGGAAGCAATCGAACCTTAGACGATACGCCACTGCGTGCACCGTGAATGGAGTGGTTGTGGTGTTTTTTGCGTTCGCGACAAAACATTTCCTTCAGCATGGTAAGCAGTTTATCCACCTGAACGTCAACCCCATCTCTCACGCTTGCCTTATTCCAGAGCGTGAAGATTGCCGATCGGACTGTGGCATGCGGTGGTGTGATGGGTACGGGATGTTGCTACTTCTGCTCGCATTCGTCTACGCAGGTTTGCTGTACTTCCTGCTGCTCAAGCCCAGACTAGGGCCATCGCTGTACCGGATGCTGTCCCCGGTTGGATCTTATCTCCAGCGTACATTTCAACCCCGCACCGTGAAGATCTCTGTCGGTGTGATCGTGCTCGCTGCGTTCGCTATCTTCCTGTACTTCGACACTCAGGACGATCGCGCCCGCCTGATGCCCCTTACCGGGATGGTTGTGTTCTTGCTCCTTTCCTTCCTGGCTTCGAAACACCCGAAGCACATCAACCTTCGTCCGGTTTGTGCGGGTCTGCTCGTGCAGGTGCTGCTCGGGGTGCTTTGCATCCGCTGGGACGTGGGCCGCAGTATCTTCGCCTGTGTCGGCGCGAAAGTGGACACCTTCCTGAGCTACTCGTCCGTCGGGGCGGCCTTCGTGTACAGCGACGCGCTCATCAACCAGTACGCCGTGTTTGCGTTCTCCGTGCTGAGCGTGATCTACTTCTTCAGCTTCTTCATCTCCGTGCTGTACTATCTCGGGGCGATGCAGTGGTTCGTGCTGAAGCTCGGCTGGATCCTGCAGACGCTGATGGGAACGACCGTGTGCGAGGGCATGATGGCGGCATCGAACATCTTCCTCGGCATGAGCGAGTCGCCGCTGATGATCAAACCGTACGTGAAGGACCTCACGCACTCGGAGCTCCACTCGATCATGGCGTCCGGGTTCGCGACCGTCTCCGGGACGGTGCTGGCCGCGTACATCTCGTTCGGGGCGAGCCCGGGACACCTGATCACGGCGAGCGTCATATCGGCGCCGGCGGTACTCTGCGTGGCGAAGATCATCTACCCGGAGGTGGAGCAGAGCAAGACGTCGTCGGACAACATTCAGGTCGAGAAGTCGTAAGTGTTGGTAGTGCGGAAATCGCACCCGCGCACACACACTGACGTTCCACTCACTCTCTAGCACGGATTCGTCCCTCGTGGATGCGGCCTGCAACGGAGCCAGCTCGGCCACCCCGCTGATTCTGGGCATAATCGCCAACCTTATCGCGTTCGTGTCGTTCGTGGCGTTCCTCAACGGAGTGCTGGCGTGGTGCGGGATGCTGGTCGGGCTGGACAGTCTTTCGCTCGAGTGGTTCTGCGGTTACGTGTTCCGCCCGCTCGCCTACGTGATGGGCGTCTCCTGGGAGGACAGCGAGCACGTGGGCCAAATCATCGGCATCAAGACGGTCGTGAACGAGTTCGTCGCGTACCAGCGGCTCGGCGAGCTCATCCGCAATGGAACGATCACGGTAAGCACGTTCGTGCGGCATAAGGAAGGCATCTATCTTCACAGAACATGTGTCCATTCATCTCTCCAAAACAGAAACGCTCGATCACGATCGCCACGTACGCGATCTGTGGCTTCGCCAATCCCAGCTCGCTGGGCATTATGATCGGTGCGATGAGCTCCCTGGCGCCTGAGCGACGGGGCGCGATAACAGCGGTGTCGTTCCGTTCGTTCATTGCCGGC
The DNA here is from genome assembly GCA_002091845.1 of Anopheles cracens. Classification (NCBI taxonomy): domain Eukaryota; kingdom Metazoa; phylum Arthropoda; class Insecta; order Diptera; family Culicidae; genus Anopheles; species Anopheles cracens. The sequence goes on from KZ069338.1 coordinate 212,547, forward strand.
TCGATCGCGTGCTTCATGACCGCGTGCATTGCAGGTGAGCTTTAGGATGTGGGAAACTCTCCCTGCATTTCCGGAGAAATGAAACTAAACACTCAATGTTCTCCACAGGTCTTTTGATCGCCGATACTCAAGACGCGGGCATGTCTTTGATGGCGAACTCTACGCAAATTAGTATTACTCCATAAGACTCTATCTCATAATAATGTTCCTTATAGCATATCTCGGCAGCTAATGCAATATAAATACTAAAAATGCAGTGTACATTGGCACCTTATCAACTTTGAGCTTTCATTGCTCAACAACGGTTAGAGTTATCGACAGCCAATTATCACTTAAAGTCTTATATTTTTACATTCGTCAAATGAGGATTTTCATGTAGGAGGCTAGAACGTAAAAAAACAGATTTTTTCCGATCTTTCTACGATCTTCTTCCCAAAAAGTAGAAGAAGACGGATAGGATTAGAAGAAATAGTGTAGTTAAGATATGCTCGATGTATTTTTATGATTTCTGTAGAACAAATACCGACGTTCGCCTTCTAGGTTTTCCATAGAAATCTTTAATTGGATGCGAACATTTGGTGGCCTTCCCTATGCGGATACATCGGAAGTAAAATGGTGCCATTTCCACAATTTTGATTCAAAAATTCTAAATTTTAATCAGGGCTATTAGGGTTATTACCTACCTTTGTGAAGCGGGAAGAATTTGTTCGACGTAGGGCGAAGTACGTCTAAAATTTGGAAACATGTTGTTAGCAGGCACTCTGAATATTGTGATTTTGGCTGCGATTGGATTAGTATCTTACATCGCTATTTTCGCGCTTTTCAAACAGATCAGTATTATGTTATCACAGTTACGAAAAGGAAGAAATACATGAAAATTACATACAATTCGAAAATAGTAATAAACTTCAGTTCGGATCTAATGACATACGCTATATTGCCCACGTGTTGCAATGCTCGTAATATATTGTCACAACATCGTTTCGTTTGTTGAACCTATCAAGCAAGACCATTCCTAATCCTTCTACCATGTCAGGGTTTGCGATGGATCTAAAATATATGAGCTACAATTCGTTTTGGGGTGGAGCGCGTGATGCCATCTACTTCGAGGTGGAATGTGTGGCATGCTAAGATGGATCTCATTCAATACGTTCGAAAATTGAGCAAGTAATGTTATCACCGTATACAGCTTCACATTTTTGCATCCTAGTAAAGGTTGAGCTTATAGAGATATAACATTGAAGCACCTTTTACGTGGGAACTTGCTCTACAACCTACAACACTAAGCTATCTATTTTGCCGAGATCAAGCCAGCTTGAACTTATCAACATGCTTCGTTTTTCTTTTGTTTTTCTTCCCGCAACGTATTACACACATTCGCTTGTCCTTTAACTAAAACTGAAAAGTCAGGAAATAATTAGCTATTTGTTTGGGTACCTAGCACAGCAACACAGCTTTCATAGACACACTCGCAATACTTTTGCGTTACAACATGGACCAATTAAAAATATAACAGGGATTAAAAAAAACGGATTAAAAGCATTAACTCATAATACACCAAGTAAGCGTAATTGCAGCAGCCGTGGGTTCGTGTAGCGTGAAGATGGAAATTGCCCTGCGCCGTCCTCTACGGCAACCCGTGCAGATCGTACTTCGTGTAGAGTTCTTGCGTGCGATCGTACACGTTGCGCGTGACTGCGAGCATCTCCGGGAGCAACTTCATCGCCACGGTCACATCCAGGCAGACTTTTTCGAGCAGCTGGTCCCGTGTCGGCATCGCGTACATCGCGACGGTCGCACCCTTCCGGATGAGCCACGGGTGAAACTGGGCGAGGGTGTCGTTGTACGCCGTCTGACAGACTCCGTTCGTTTTCGCGTCAGCTTCCAGCTCCCCAAGTCGCTTCAAAAACTCCTGTATGAAATCTGCAAACGCCACGTTGTTGTTGACAACGGAGATAAGATAAAATGCGCGCGGTTGTGTCGATGCAGTCGAGCACGGTTTGCTCGATACGTACCCAAACCACGGTGAAGCCGTAGTAACGTTCGGCTGCCGGACACGTAGTCTTTCTTGTTGAGCAAATTCGACTCCTGCTCGTACTCCATCATGGTGCGGATGGTGAGAAAGCTGTTCGCGTTTTCCTTCCCGCGCAGCTTCTCCAGGATTTCCACCTTCTCCTTGACGTCACTGCTCACGAACCCGAACACCGTTCCCATCAGCTGGAAAAATCTGTAAACCCCCCGACGAACCGGAGATTTGATAAGACCCCATTGCAACCGGTGCGTCCGATAAGTGCACGTTTCTTCTTACTTGTACAGCTCCTTGAACGCTGCCAGATATTGGTCCACGTAGACATCGTCCGCTCCCGAGAGGCTTTCGGTGAACTTGTCGTGCACCTTTTGAAGATCGAACTTTTCTACCGACATCTCGCTTTGTGCGCGGGTGATGAATCACGTTGGAGGTATGGAGTCTGCAGAACTACGATAGCGCTACCGTTCGAAGGGCTGCGGCGGAAGATATGTTTGCTAGCAGGCGACAAAAAGCGCTGCCTGATGGTGCTGCTACTGCTAGTTGATATTAAAGATAAAAGAAAACAAAATTGAACACGGAACAACCGTACGGAGGGCGTTTGTTGTTATTTATTATTATTTTTGACACACAGCTGTTCAAAACCAAGGAGAGTAGATCGCGAGTGTGGTCATGACAATTGCTAAATTTTATTATTTTTTGGTCTGAATTCTGCTGTCGGTTTTTAAATAGAACAACTTCACATTATCGGTAATTTGTGATAATTTTCTAATAATTGTGTTCCAGTTTTTTTATGTTAAAATGTATCAATTATTTTTAGTTCTGTATTCCACCGTAGCAGCGCATGTTATGCAAGAAAACTTCTTCGGCAAGAAATTTCTTGTCATTAAACGATAGTGATGGACAAACGAAAATATTACTTATTTTTCAAATGTTTTAAGTTCGGAATGTGTTACAAAACACAAAAAGCGGATGTAGCGCATGATAAATAAGTATATAAGTTGATAAAGAAATGTCACGTAGCTATTTCTTTCACATAATAACCGCCCAATTTCAAACCTAACGAACAGTGTAGCGCCCTCTAGTGAGCGTGACGCATAAGCCTCCAATCTGAAGCGTCTGACCGTTTGACAGCTGCTCGCTTTTTTCTTGCTGCATCGTCTGCTTCCGTTTCGCAGCTGCGGCCGAGCTGTCAACTGTCAGCTCTCTTTCCGGTTCAAGATGGTAAGCGATGTTGTCGATTTCTTCTGCGCTCGTCCAGCAAATGTCGCTAAAATTGGTGAAGTTGTGTGGTGCGCCCGCCGAAAGCTGCCAAATCGTGTACAATAAACGCACCGCCAATGGAAGAAACGCATCCGACGGTGGCCGGTTCGTGATTTTCGGCGTGAAACGCGAAGACCGCAGCGCGTTTGCCACATGTTTATCCTGCCTGCCGAATGCGGTTCGCGCTGTGGTTTGATGATCCCCTGGATGCTGGGGTCTTGCTCGTGAAACGAACTCGCCGGGATGTGAAAGCAGCAGTGCGGCACCAAAGCAAGCTTCACCTTTTTTATTTCGTTGCGACATTGGGCGTTGAGCGTGGTGTTAAAGTGGTTATCGGGTTGCTAAACATCTCCCCCCTCTCCATCCCCATTACAGCCGTTCACCAGGTTTGTGGAAACAGGCCGCGTCGCCAAGTGCGCCGTCGGAAAATATAAGGGTCGCCTTGTATGCATCGTCAACGTGATTGATCAGAATCGGGTAAGTTGACCGCGAAATCGGCGAATCGAAACCCCATTTATCCCATTTTAGTTGTCACGTCGCCTTGGTGGCGAACAAGAGCGAGATATGCAGAAGGCGAAGGGCAGCCAACCGGGTGCTCCCGCTTTCTCCTTCAATGATGATGTTTTCTACGGAAAACAAATTAAAGTTTAGGAAGAGCCGTCTGAAACGTAACTGAAGTAGCGCTTCCAGAATCTGAAGTCTCCACGCACGAGAACGGAACGTGCAACGCGTGCAGTCGTGACATTCGGAAGCTAATATCGTGTGCTCGTGCGTTTGTGTGTGATTGCAGGTACTGATCGATGGCCCCATCAGCGGTGTTCCCCGCCAACAGTACGCCGTCAACCATCTGCATCTGACGAAGTTCCGCGTACGCTTCCCGCACACCGCCCGCACCCGTGTCGTGCGTGATGCCCTCGAGAAGTTCGACATCAAGAAGAAGTTTGCCGAAACGCAATGGCAGGAACGCGCCGTCGCCAAGTCCATGGAGGTATGGAGTCTGCAGAACTACGATCGCGCTACCGTTCGAAGGGCTACGGCGGAAGATATGTTTGCTAGCAGGCGACAAAAAGCGCTGCCTGATGGTGCTGCTACTGCTAGTTGATATTAAAGATAAAAGAAAACAAAATTGAACACGGAACAACCGTACGGAGGGCGTTTGTTGTTATTTATTATTATTTTTGACACACAGCTGTTCAAAACCAAGGAGAGTAGATCGCGAGTGTGGTCATGACAATTGCTAAATTTTATTATTTTTTGGTCTGAATTCTGCTGTCGGTTTTTAAATAGAACAACTTCACATTATCGGTAATTTGTGATAATTTTCTAATAATTGTGTTCCAGTTTTTTTATGTTAAAATGTATCAATTATTTTTAGTTCTGTATTCCACCGTAGCAGCGCATGTTATGCAAGAAAACTTCTTCGGCAAGAAATTTCTTGTCATAAAACGATAGTGATGGACAAACGAAAATATTACTTATTTTTCAAATGTTTTAAGTTCGGAATGTGTTACAAAACACAAAAAGCGGATGTAGCGCATGATAAATAAGTATATAAGTTGATAAAGAAATGTCACGTAGCTATTTCTTTCACATAATAACCGCCCAATTTCAAACCTAACGAACAGTGTAGCGCCCTCTAGTGAGCGTGACGCATAAGCCTCCAATCTGAAGCGTCTGGCCGTTTGACAGCTGCTCGCTTTTTTCTTGCTGCATCGTCTGCTTCCGTTTCGCAGCTGCGGCCGAGCTGTCAACTGTCAGCTCTCTTTCCGGTTCAAGATGGTAAGCGATGTTGTCGATTTCTTCTGCGCTCGTCCAGCAAATGTCGCTAAAATTGGTGAAGTTGTGTGGTGCGCCCGCCGAAAGCTGCCAAATCGTGTACAATAAACGCACCGCCAATGGAAGAAACGCATCCGACGGTGGCCGGTTCGTGATTTTCGGCGTGAAACGCGAAGACCGCAGCGCGTTTGCCACATGTTTATCCTGCCTGCCGAATGCGGTTCGCGCTGTGGTTTGATGAGCCCTGTGGATGCTGGGGTCTTGCTCGTGAAACGAACTCGCCGGGATGTGATTCTACGGAAAACAAATTAAAGTTTAGGAAGAGCCGTCTGAAACGTAACTGAAGTAGCGCTTCCAGAATCTGAAGTCTCCACGCACGAGAACGGAACGTGCAACGCGTGCAGTCGTGACATTCGGAAGCTAATATCGTGTGCTCGTGCGTTTGTGTGTGATTGCAGGTACTGATCGATGGCCCCATCAGCGGTGTTCCCCGCCAACAGTACGCCGTCAACCATCTGCATCTGACGAAGTTCCGCGTACGCTTCCCGCACACCGCCCGCACCCGTGTCGTGCGTGATGCCCTCGAGAAGTTCGACATCAAGAAGAAGTTTGCCGAAACGCAATGGCAGGAACGCGCCGTCGCCAAGTCCAGGGTGAGTGAGCTTGTGACTCGAGGTTACCAGCAAATGTGAGGAGTGTGTGCGTGCAGTGTGCGATCCGTGATGAACCCTTTTGAGTAATTAATTACATGATAGGAAATGCCGGCTGATACAAACATGAAGCTAGTTCTATTCTGAAATGGATTTCTGTGTCTGTGTGTTTCAAAACAGAGAGAGAGCAAGCTAAAGCAACGAGTGATTCGTACGCTAATTGGTTTGTTTTTCTGTTCCCCAACCTTGCAGCGCTTCAACATGAACGATTTCGATCGCTTCAAGCTGCGTCTGGCTCGCCGCGAACGCAACCGCATCGTGAGCAAGCAGTACAACAAGATGAAGAAGGAGGTCGTCAGGAACGGTATGCTGTTCGGTAAGCTTAAGCGGGGAACGAAGCCCCTGCCGCCCAAGAGGAAGCCCGAGGAGGCGAAGAAGCTGAAGCCGAAGAAGAAGAAGCCGGCTAAGGATGGCAAGAAGGCGGCTCCGGCCAAGAAGAAGTGAGCGGTTTCCAATTGATTATATATATCTGTGTCTCGGGAGTGTATAATGATTAAAAAGCCGTTCAGACTAAAACAAAACCCCGACCCAGATTTAATCAATCCATCGTAACATTCAACTGGTGCCGGAGGGACTGAGGAGGGAGTGTGAAGAAAGTAAAGAAAGAACAAACACTACTATTCCGTCTCGCTTGCTTTTGGTATACAAAGGAAGAAAGGATTCGTGGGGAAGCCAGGGAAAGGAGGTTCTGTCAGACAGAACGTGCCACTCTTTTTCGTAGTTTGAGCAGAAAATATCCTCTAGTTGTACATTTCTTTCGTTTAGAAAACTGTTACTCTTGGGGTTTTACTTACGAATAGTTCTGTTGTATATTTCATTATGGCTCGACGCACTTATTTGCACATATTCGGAATGGTTATGACGTCCTCAAGGCCCTCACGATGCTCTTGGCTTCAAACGCAACCTTATCGGTTGGTCCGGTTGATTGATAAGCTTCGTCTTCACATCCATCGGAACGGTTCCGGCCCACTCGATTTCGAAAGAACGTACCAACTGGAAAGAACAGCAATGGCGTACGTTGAATCTAAGAGCCTACTAAAGATACGTCTTGGAACCTACCCGCAGAAGTAACACCAGCATGCTCTGTTCGGCCAGCCGGCGCGCAATGCACGACCGCATTCCATGCCCGAACGGAAGCACCAGATGGGGATGTACCTGCTCCTTCGTCTCACGCATCCATCGCTCGGGCAGGAACTGGTCCGGATCGCGAAAGAAAGCCTCCTGACGGCAGGAGATCATGTTCTGCGTAACGATCACCGTTCCGCGTGGCACGCTGTACCCGCCGAGCACGTGATCCCGATTGAGGATGCGTCCCACACCGACGGAGATGGGATTGAGGCGTAACGTTTCCTTCAGAACCGCACGGCAGTATGAAGCTTCCGCTGGAGGAACGAGAACCAGTTAGAAGAGAACGAGTATCGAGGTTATCTCATCCGCATAAACTCACAGCCCAGTACAGCAGCTCCGATGCGATTCTCACGCGGATCCGGTAGAATCTTCTTGGCCTCGCGGTATAATCGCTCCTGAGTCGTGGCGCCATTCAGCGCCAGATAGTAGAGTGCGAAGGCTGTGGTATAGCTGGTCGTGTGTACCCCCGCCAGCAGCAGATCCGACGCCATGCCGATGATGTCGTTCAGCTCCAGGTTCGGATTGCGCAAGTACTCCTCCATGAGCGATTTCGACCCATGGTCACCGCTGGCCAACCGCTGCTGGTCTTCGTTGAAGTAGAGCAGCTTCTGCGACACCAGCTCCACGGCGGTCTTTTCCATGAACTCCTGCGCTTTGCGCAATCGCCTGTAGGTGGGCGTCTCGAAGTAGCGCCACAGCTGAAAGCCCTGATCGGTGGGCAGTATGCTGGAGTTGGTCGTTTCGGCCGATTCCATCAACCGCGAGGACACGGAGTGCGGGTGCATTTGCTCCTCGGAGAAACTGTCCAGCCGGACGTCGAAGGCAAGCAGACAGATCACTGTGCGAAAACGGGCATTGGGATGAGATATACACTTTCTTAGGAATTGAGTTGCATACATTCTAGATTCAGCCGGGAAATTGAGGGCATAAAGTCGTCCACCAGTAGAAGGTTATTCTCCACCGGGTTCGGTTTCAGGCGCGCGATAAAATCCTTCGTTATCTTATCCGTTGCGGGTAGGAAGTTGCGCACATTCTGAGGGGAACTGAGTCCCTTCTGCAGTTCAGAGCGAATCTTCCACCATTCGAGCCCATTTCTGGAAGATACATTTGGATTATTCAAAGAGTACATTCTGGTGCATAAAGAAACCAGCTACTTACGTCGGCAATAGACCAGCAGTGCGATAGACATTGGGACGATCTTTGCGATACTTCTCGAGCGCGGTATGGCTACGCCGCGACGGGTACATCCCGGGTGTACGATCATCCAGTACGGTCGCTATGTCGTCCGGATCGTACAGCCACACGATATCCTGTCCGGGAACCATGGTTTCGCGCACGATCGGTCCATACTGACGATACTTATCCTCTCCACAACGGTGCAGCTCGTCGAAGCTGTAACGCCCTGTGAAGAACCGTCGATTGTAAGGCTTGTGGATAGAGCATTCCTGAGAAGCAATTACTGCTCACCTATGCCTGGGATGTACTGATAAAGGTTGCCCAAACCGAGCGGTCCCCTTGGGCCGGGAACCTCATCGAAACTTTTAGACGCTCTGGGGACATATCAGCTTCTTAATGTTTTGGATCATTTCTTAGCTTTTGCACAAACAAAAACATACCTTTTCGGGAGTTCGATGGTCCTGGTAGAAAGCCGGCGCAAATGATTGGCAGTTCGTCTGTGGAAATTCATTTCTAATCACACTTTAACTCCGTCTACGGGGGTTCAGGAACATGCTAATGTGGAACTAGGATCCAAACTTGGAGATCACGAAAACGAAACCATTCACGCAAGAGATCTGACAACAATGAAAGCCGGTTACCATTGATCTCGATCGCGAGAGACGATCGAGCCGGCCTCACACACACCAATAGCGGTTCGAAAATCACCGTCTGTCACTATTAATCACGCAATTCTTTAAAACATAAAATAAAATTTATGCAGAAGATCACTCTATTTTTGAAATAACATAGTCATGATGTGCTCAAACACTTTTTTTGTTTTCAAGAAGTGTCTATGAACATGGTGCAATGTGCAATGAACCTATCACGCACACCACGGCCACAGTACACAGCCGATAGGAATGCATAGCAAGCATAGCGAGCATTCCAGTTGACCTTGAATAATAACATATGAGCCCGAAAAAACGGTGCTTCGTGAGAGGAAGATCGCTGGCGCTTGCGTACGCAGGAAAGAGAGCGAACCACGACCAGATGCTTATGAGCGGAACCATTCACGGCAGCTTTAAGATGCATCGTTAGCGAAGAAGTGTTGATTGAAGGGCGTTAAAATGGATTGATGGTCTAATTTAGTTGTTTGATAAATGGAATACGATGTTTTGCACATGTTTAGATAGCGAATTTGATTGTAATATCTTTAATTTAAGGTTAGAAATTCACTGCTATCACTTAGGAAATACTTTACAGTTGCGTGCTAATACTATTCTCTGGTTACGATGCGTTTTTAACACGTACCAACTATTCTGTGATATGCTCTGCTTCATTTAACTATCGCACCAAATGGAATTGTAGCACAAAGGAGAATTATAAACGCTTACCCAGGCACGTTATCAAGTTACACAAAGTTTGAAACGAATTAGAATTGCAACACTTTGCTCTCCGTTCTCCATGATCCCTCTCTTTATTTAACCATTCCAGTTACAGTTCTTTCTCGATTTCAAAAACAACCTTCGCCCTCTACCACAGCCGACCATCGCTCGGGATCGTCATGGCGGGCGTTTCCGGTGGCGGAACGTTCTCGTCGACCGTGCGGCAGTCGACGGTGCAGAGCACGAACTGGGACCGGTCGGCGGCCGGCACCACCACCGTGTCATCGTTCGGCGTCCAGAGCTGCTTCTCGTCGTGCTGCGTCTCCTTCAGGCTGTGCTTGAACTTGAGCGATCCACGGTGGGCGGGATGAGCCGGTGGGGCACGTGCGCCCGGTTTCGCCTTCAGCACGGGATAGGGAGCCATCGATTGGACCAGAATCACCTGGGAGTGGGGCGAGAGGACGCGCGGTTGATGCCTGGACGTCGGCCGGTCGGATAGCCTCAGATCGATCAGATCACTGATGTCGTCGGCAGGTCGTTCCGCTTCACCTCGTACTCGGTGTTCCGCCTGGAGACAGTCTAATGGTGGGGGAAGACCGAGGGTGTACTCTGGAGGGGGTGGTGGAGGTGTTGGCGTTGTTGGAGCAGGTTCCGGAACTGACGGGTACACTAGCTGGGGCAGCTCGGGAAGCTGCTCGAAGTTGCAATCGGCACAACCGGAAGCACCGTTCGACGGAGTTTCGGGCGGTACGAGCTCACCAACGACTTCGCTCAGGTTGTACAACGAATCCTGGCCGGGTTCCGGGACGACGACTATCAGCTGGGTGTCTACTGTCGGTGCCGGTGGCGGTGGGACCAGATCCGGAAGTGGTGGAAGTTGCGAAAATACGCAATCGGTACAACCGAGCCCGACGTCTACTGGCGCTTCTTCCGCTGAGGGTGGCACTCCGTAGACTTCGTGCGGTACGCCCGGTGGAGGTGGCGGTGGTGGTGGTGGCTCCGTCGTCGTTGTTGTTGTTGTTGTTGTGGTAGTTGTTGGAGCGGGTGTAGTTGTCGTGGTCGTAGTAGTCGGTTCCGGTGTGGTTGTTGTGGTCGTTGTGGTGGTCGTAGTAGGCGGTTCGTAATGCGTCGGAGGATAGACGGGCGGCGGGTACGGGAAGTCCGCCTGTCGCTTTACGATCGCTTTGCCCAGGAACCGGCGTAACTGCGGATCTTGGTTCCGGATGTACTCCAGTGTTTGGTGGGCTTGGCGGTTGAAGTCATGCTGCTCTTTGTCGCGTCCGTAGAAGTGATCCCCGTTGAAGTCCAGCCTATCGCCGACCGCATTCTCAATGTGCGTCGTAACGGAGAGCAGCCCCTGACTGCCAACGTTCGCTAGCTGCTCCAGTGCAGTCGGTTCGGCGGGTAGGGCAGCCCCAGCCGCCGGAGCAATCAAAAGAGCTCCAACGAGCAGCAGACCGGAAGCGAAAAGTAGCATCCTCTGCCGAGTACGAGAACCAGACGATTAGAGGAACTCCACACACCTACCTTCGAATACTCACCATCCTGAGCACCATTGGTGATTTCCATTAACGCCATCGAGTGTGGCATAGTTTTATACTTACTACCGACGCCCCTGGAGACTCCGGTGGGGTTCTGGTGGGAGAATGGGACAAGGTCGCACCTTCCAAACAGGTGGCGCATCCCACGGGAGTAAACTGGATAACGCCGCCGCGGGGCTTTCGGATGGAAAGGAAACGACACAACGCAAAGCGCTCAATGTGTGGCAGCATGGATCATGCGGTCAGGCCCGGACTTTATTAAAAACATACTTCACACACGCGCGGAACACGGAAGCGATGTTCGGCGGTGTCTGCATCCGGCGTTCCAAACACCGCCGTCCGTTGTTTGCCCACTAACATTACACCTCGTCTATCTACGTATTAAAGCGTCCGCCTTTCGGGGAAGGGCGGAGTGTAGCGTACTGCTGGTACATCTAGTCGGGCATAAAATTGGCTGTCTTAAGCGCTCGTACCTTACCGTCCGTGTTAACTATCGCCGTAGCACCTACGACGGAACAGTGCGGCATTCTCCGTAACGGAAGCTCATTTCCCAGGCGTCTTTGGAGGGTGGCGGATTTCGATGGCGTTATCGCTGGTTGCCAAACATTGCAAAAAAGGCTGGTAACACATGTGTGTCCCACGCCGATTTGAAGTACTTTTGGGAGGGTGGAAGAAACAAATGAGGCGCGTCGGGAAATGAAGATCTATTGCCGGAGAAAGGGCATGCGAGCAAGCGTTTTTTTTTCGATTCGATCGGCGTGAGTTCCGGTTAAAGCGAAGCATGTACATCACAGTGCACTAGGCTGCGATCGATTCTTGTGTTTGCTTTTTTAAATAAACAAAAACACACACCTATTCCTATCCTGTTTCCTTACTTTAACCTCGTGGAGTACTTTAACAGTGCGGCGTCTGCTGATATGGCAATTAGTTTGTATTACTGGGTTTCGTTTCTTTGTGTCAGTATCTGGAAGCGGATTGCTAGTGTTTTCTCCTCAGTGCCGAGGAGCCAAGCAGAAATGGAGCACCGTGGATGAAGGGGAGGAAAACAGCGATAAAAGTTATTACAAGAAAACGTTCATAAGTTAAAACGAAGTACAACCGTAGTTTGTGCTTATTTGCGAGCTACCTTATGGATTAACTAAATCACTACGCTTAAAATTATGGCAATTTAGCAAAAATAATAAACACTCGGCAAACCATACGGCTTCGATTAGATAGATGATGGAAGATGAGGTTAGAAGACGGATACAACGAGACGGAGACGATGACGACGGCGACAGTGTGGAGTGACTCTGATGGTCCGGGCGTCCGGTAGATATTGAACTAGAATGATGTCTCTGTCAGCAGAGACTCCCAAAATGGCAGTATAGAATTCTCTTCTTCTAATGTGTGTGGTCTCCTATTTCCGTCCGATTATCTTAACGATGATCCACTCCATATTCGCTTAATAAGCTTGGAGTGCCCTGTGTTTTGAAAATATGCGATAGACTCATCAAAAGAGCATTCGTCTTCGCTGCGTCCCACACAATGTTTTGGAGGAGTTTCGATTATATCACAAACTGTAAGATCTTGAACTTTGCAAACACAGCGTTCACAAGGACCATTTTCAATAGAACCACATAATGGAGCTCGTAATTGTGTCGAAAACGTGTGCAAAACTCATGTACAGCCTGTGCTGTCATTAATCAACCGAAATTAGATCGTGATACAAACGAACACTAGTAGCTTCCCAAAGTAGGCGTGCGGTATGTCCCGCACGTCAGTTACAGTACGTTTCGAAAACAGTCACACCGAATTTAAACTCGGTCAATTTAGTGCGCACTAAACGAATCGTCACCATCGATCATCGGGACGCTTGAAAGAACGACAAGCAGTTCTGCTTCAACGCCACAATATGACTCATGTTTTGTGACTCCCAATGTTGCCCCTTACAGAAAAAGACCCCGCGGGGTAAATGTGCTTCGCCTTCACCAAACCGAAAGGTAAAGCGCAAAGAATCTGATGCAGATGTGAGCGTGTTGCCTGCGGGTGCCTCTGGACCGTTCTCTGCACGTTCGTGGCAACGTGACCGCTTTCAGGTTCGCTTTCGGGGGAGGAAATCTGATTTGAAAACCCAATCAGTTTGACGCGGCGAAAGCGGAGGTCATTCGGACGTTCGTTCAATGTCAGGCTGTTGACGGGCGCTGACGCGCTTCAATGAGATTTAACTCGCATCCACTTATCTGGACGAGGGAGACACTCCGCACCAGGACCTCGTCACTCGTTGTCTCGTGTTTCTCCGTCCTCCGTGGCTATGAAATCAATGCTAGGCTGCTGCTGCTCGGGAAGGATCTCCCTTCTGGAGCGACGTACGCGAACGCGATCGCGATCGAGGTGTTAAGTGGGAAATAAATAATTAAGGTCGCAGGGATCACTGGTTAGCGTGGGTTACGGTGGGAGGGCGAGTTCTACGCGAGTGGTCGCGGATCGTACGGTGCGCCTTATCCCGAACGGATCGATGTAGCCGAACGAACCGTCCCGGGTGTCGCTGGCCGAGTTGCGCTCCTCGTGGTATTGTCGCGGCAGGTAGTACCTGAAGCCGTCGTTCGTTACGGCCACTCCGTCGTACGGGACGCTTTCACCCGATCGTCGCACCGGCAGCTCCTGTCCGTGCTCGTCGTAGTATCGTCTCGGATGATCGTACTGCGCGGGTGGATCGATCAGTTCTCGGTTGAACCCGTGATCGAGCAGACTGTTGTGGCCGGCGTCCAGCGACTGTAGCTGCACCAGCGGTTTCAGGTTCACGGTGGCCGGTGTCGAACTCTCGATGTACGGCCGGGCCGATGTGATCAGGATCGGTTCACTTGACGGTCGGCGGCGACGCTCCGCCGGGTGAGGTCTTCTTCGTCGGTGCGGTGGAGTATAGGTGGTCGCGGCAATGTAACCGCTCGGGTCTACCACAACCGAAGGGTTGCTGTTGTAGATCACGAGCGGGGGCAGATGAGCCTCGGAACCATCCCGGAGGGGCGAGGGCGTAGAAGACGGTCCGTAAACAGCAATCGGTGTGGAGGACAGTTCGTTTCCGATCAGCGGTGTGTAGGTCGTCGACGGAACGTAGACATCCAGTGCCGGTGGTCGTGCCGACACGGTCGGATAGTGGCCAGCCGGTGGGGAGCTGGAACCTGGCAGGTATTTCTGATCAGGTGTTGAGACAGACGATAGCCGGTAGTTGGGAGAGATCGGTTGTGAGTGGGGTCGGATGAAAACTGAATTCAGAGAAGGAGTAGAATGTACGGAAATGGGAGCTGGAGTTGAGGGAACAATGGCGATCGGTTGGACCGAGGGTTGGTTTCGATGCTGCGGTGGTGGAGACGGTGGTTGCGGAGGCTCATACGAAGGATCCGACGGTACCAAGACACCGGAGTCGGCCGGTTTGTTTTTGGCCACCTTAATCGCATCCTGTTGAAGAGATGAAGTTGTTGTACGTTGGAGATGGACTTTGGACATTTACAAACATACCTGTATGGGCCGATCACGCCCAACGAAGACCGTTTTCGACTTTAGAATTCGATATCCCTTATGGTCCGCGATGTAGTCATTCTGTCGCAAATATCCCGACGCATCAATCCACGCATCCGTTCCTGTATCGAAGAAGGCGATGATCATGACATACTTTGGGATAAAGATTAATCGCCACATACCAATGACCGTGCCATCCTGCAACCGTTTCTCCTTCCGAAACTGCCCGTTATCCGTCTGGTAGCGGAAGTATCGCTCCGGTCCCTCGTCCGTCTGTATGTGGTACTGGTTGCTGTCGGGTGAACCCCAGGAAGCATTGGCCCCGTTCAGGTAAACCTGCGCACAAATAACCGAAAATAGAACCGGATCCGTTAGAATGAGGTATCTCTGTGCGCGAAATGTCTGTCAGCGCGCTGTGAGGAGTTCACGGGAACTGGTTCGGAAGCTGGCGTGGGTGTCACTGGAGAGTAACAAACGAGTTGAATGGGTTCAATGAATTGTTGACCGAATTTGGAGCGCTTTTGTTGTTGCCACCGGCCTTTCGGACGTTTCGATGAGCGTCCTGTGTTGGCCCCATCGTGTCGACCTTCCAGCCACGGCTTGAAGGTGGCACCCGTGTGGCATGTGGCGTTACACTTCAGCTACTCAAGTTCTTAAGACGAACACTTCTTGACGGGCCGCTCGGCTAGCCGTAAAACTAGCCCCGATCAACTTGGGGTTAACTGCGTGGGGCGTAGTGCTCTTAGTGCGTCGAAGTTCTGGCGGCCCTGTGGGTGTTGTGAGTTGTGAACCCACCGGGCAACCGCTGTCCGTATCGGAGTGTCGCCATCGATTTAGAAGGTTCCCAGCGTCCAAGTACCTCCGGTCAGGTACGCCTGCCCGCGCGCGCACCAGATGGTTGGGCCGCCGTCGTAAATCTCACTCTTCAGCGTTTGGCTGGCGTTCGCGACGGAGCCGATCATAAAGCGGTTGCGTATATTTTGCACCGCACTTCACGGAATCACTTCGAATCTTCGGTGTGTCAGGAACACTTTTATTTTGAT
This sequence comes from Anopheles cracens, assembly GCA_002091845.1. Lineage (NCBI taxonomy): Eukaryota > Metazoa > Arthropoda > Insecta > Diptera > Culicidae > Anopheles > Anopheles cracens. The sequence goes on from KZ069338.1 coordinate 228,075, forward strand.
ATGCTCGCGAGAAGGAGAGAGTGTGTAAGTGCGTTGTGAACGCGTTGGAGTTTGACACAGGAACAATTCGCTATGACAACCCTGACACTGCGCTTTCCAAAGCGCGCTCGTTACCATGGCACAGCCTGCTAACATCGGCTGGTGAGCGCGTGTTACCACGGTGATGCGATAGTCACATTGACGTAACACACACGCCACACGAATAACTCCCGCGCCGTCGTGCCAATCCCCCCGGTCTCGGAAGGTCTCAATTAAGGCAGAAATTATCCACACCATCTTGCCTGCGGACATCTTCGAACTCGCACCGACTTCAAGTACTCCGATGGAGCGCGGAGAGAAGGTGAAGTCATTGTGGTAGCATAACACCCAATGAACTTTTAAACCGTGACCGATGCGATGGTCAGAAGGTGGGGGTTTGGGGCGCACTTCTTTTTGGCGCGTGCGAACGCGAACAAATTACGCGCCTCCACCACACCGGCCCATTGTTTACGTCTGCTGGCTCGCGAGTTTGCGATTGTGAGCGAAATGTGCATCGTACCCAATTCGGATGTGCAAATTTATGCACCACTGCCGATGCTGCTGCTGCTGCTGATGAGGCAGAAAGAACGGCACAGCTCATGCATATTCAAGAACCGATTAAAGCGTTGGTGGAGCGTTGGGCGTCGTTTGGGTTCCGGAACCGCGCGCGCGTATGGCGCCCAGGCTTTTCGCGCACACTTCGGATGCCAATTAACCCAACACCAACGCCGAAGGAACTTCCTTCGCTTCGAGTGTGCGCCGGGGCTGCAATTATTGAAGGGGAACCTTTTGCATAAACGGTTACATGAGTAGGTTACATATTGGGTGTTCGTTTTTCGTTTTTTTTTTGGGAGCTTCCTCTTGCATTCCTCGTGCAGCAAGTGCACGGTGCAGCCGGTTGCATCGAACAGCTTTTTCTTCCTCGTGCTCCGACGCTCGTGGCCTTTCGCGATCCCACCCCACCCTTTTTGGCCTTTTTTGTTTTCACTTTCCACGCGTGGTTGTCACATAAAGGTAACGTTAAGGCGAAGTCTAAAACCGAATGATCACAGCCTGCTCGGTTGATGGTTGATCAGATAAGCGAATGGAGTATTTTTTCTCTTTTATTTGAATAATCTCCCAGGCCTTCTCGACGCCGGTGGGAAGACGTCGGTGTGATAGTGATCAGCGCAACCAGTGTCTTTCGGAGCTCACACACACAGGAACCGGAATACGAGAGGCTTCCGATAGTGCAGCACAAAAAAAGCTGTACGCGAAACACAGGTAAAGAAGTATGATCCCGGAAAAAGAGCCTCTGGAAAGGAAGTGCAGTCAAGTGCAAGTGCAAGTGCACACACCGAGCGCACAACGCAAACGTTCGATGTCGTCGTCATCGTTGCCTTCGCTCGATGCGTTAGTTAAGCCGTTTTAAGTCTGGCCGGAGTTGACAGTGAAAGTTTTGGCGAACGATTTATGCGAAATAGGCGTGTGAACAAAAAAAAGCTTATGGACAAGAAGTTGAACCTGAACCTGACGGACGACGGGGTGGAGAACCGGATTGGTCGGCGCTGGGAGGATCCTGCTCTTTTCTCCCGCGGCTCGAATGTCGCTAAGAAATCCACCTCCAACCTGCTCCGCTCCACCCACCGTTAAGCGTAAAGGGCAAACGGCGCGAAGACAGGAAATCTGCCAAAAGTGCACGGCCGTCGTTTGGACGGCGATAATCAGCGCGCCTCGATGATCGCCTCCTGTTTCGTCTCGCCGGCCGTTTTCGTATTACCGCATCGAGCGGAGTGTTTCCGAGTGCGGAAGATGATCCGGTTTTTCAAGAAACGGGTGTAGCGACCCGTTAGGGGTTGGAGCGTTACTTCCGAACGGGCCGGCCGCATGCCGCGGTCGCCGCTTCCTATTGCTGCATTGCGATCGCGATCGGTCAATGCGTAATGTGGGCAATTGGCGTTTGATGTTTGCAGTGGAGCCACTGCCGCCGTGTCGGAGGTGGAGGGAGGTGGGTGTTAAACTCTCTTCGGAAGTGGTGCAATAGAGCAGACCGCCCCGACCGCGAGCAGGTTGAAAAGCAATGGAAAAGCGAAACATATTCGCCTTTATTTTAGGTTATGAGAAAATTATTACAAAATTTTGATGTTTTTCAAAATTGTCTCAGTTGTGGAAGGATTATTCGATTAAACAGACCATTTTGTCTTCATAGAGTATGTTGAGAGTAAATGAATAAAAAAATAATGTACATTATCCGATGAGATTTAGGCTTGGTTTTAATTCGAGGATCAAATTTCGACGAACTGGACTAAAATCTCTGATATTTTTGAAGATTTGAATTCTGGGAGACATCCCTAGACATCATGGGACTCTGTGGAATCCAACAAAAACAGATGCAGCAATTCAACCTTCACTTTACACTAAACTAACACAAAACATAAACATCTCTCAGGATCAGGATCTTAATTCAACTACTCGAAATGTGTGCAATTTCCACCGAATTTTGTAGATTTGTCTTGAGTGTTTCTGTACAAACATGGGCGTTGCTGATCTTTTTGTTTAGTGGCTTATTTAATTGTTTGTATTTTTTCATTGGAATTTCAGTCGAATATCCCTTAAAGTACTTTTAATACAATACTACCGAAGTAAGGTATAATGTGTCTTAAATTCGCCCTTTTGCGATCCGGTTCGAAGGACCAACATTTTAAGTCTTTCCATAATAGCGCTTTTAAAATATCTGCGCGCTCATTAAAAGATCGTTTGTGAGAGAGATTATTAGTCTATTTCTACGTTTTTCCTATTGGTTTGTAATTTATACTGTGATATTATGAACTCCAATAAATCTTAAATAAACCTCCTAATGTGTTAGGCATGAGCTCAACACACATGATATTCCATAAAAAGTATGGCTTTAACATTATTCTATTAACTTGCACTTCCAGAGGCTGGTGTTGTAGGTACTTTGCGTTTCACAACTAGTCGGTGTTAGCCATAATGTTCACCTACTACCATCGCGCATGATGAAACGATCCACCCCGTTAAATTAGACCGCTTGTAATACCTCTAATTTTTCAATTTTGCAACACGGTGTAACAGAAAAAATCCTTCTGCTCGCATTCTTCGACGACTCCCCTTTTTTCCGACCCGATCAACCCGATCGTTTTGAAGGTGGTTGATGTTTAAGTAAAAAAAAATCACCTACTACTCAACCTACTCCCCCAACGGGTTTGGCAGGCTTGAAATCGCGTGCATGCGCCAGGCACACGGGCAAAATGAAATGGATCGCAAAACAACAAAACCAAAACAGAAAACGAGAGAGAGAAAGGAAAAACAACGAAAAACGAAAGCGAACGACGACGGGAGGAGAATGGCGAAAACATCCTCCCGTGGCAGCGGGCCTTCGGAATACCTTTTCGGCCCATTACGTCATCTCCCGGGACCGTGAGTAAAACCGGGCCAGAAACTGGATCAAGCATCGATCCCGGGCCATCATAACGACGATCAAATGGGCCTCGGAAGCATAAACAAGCGAACGACAACCCTGCTCCGTCCGTCTGGTTCATCTCGTGCGCCGGTCGCGTAGGTCGTCTTGATTATGATTGTCGTGTGGCGCTTTTTTTGTGCTGGGTTGCTATTGCCCTTCTCGCCGGCTTTGGCCCTATCTTACGCAAAAGGTATCCTGCAGGGCACGAGCCTCGTAACGTAACGCGAATCGGGCTCGAAACCCCCGCCTGTTCGCAAAATCGATCCGCCACAAGTGTGCGCACACGGGTTCGTCGCTTTGTTTTGTGGCGTTCAGCTTTTTCGTCTCCTTCGCCAGATTCGACTAATTCGAGCAAACGAAGGCAGGGGAGCGAAAAAAAAAACGCACGCGTCTCAGCATGCGCTGGTGAAGTGTTTCGCGGGAAAGCGAAAGTACATCGGTTTGAAGCGCGATTCCGCGATGAATGAGATGCTTTGTTGGAAGAATTTGCGAGCGTAAAATAAACACGAGCACCAAAAATAAATCAAAATCACTCCCGCAGCGCGCGCGGCCAGTGATCGATCGGACCTTGATTGCAGCTGCAGCTCACGTGGCAAGTGTTTCGGATGGAAATAATACGAAAATTACCTCGGGTGCTCGGTAATTTTCTTCCTCTGCGAAGGAAGGTTCGTCACATGCTCATCTTGCAGCCGCAGGTGACCGGTGCGCCGCACGCAAGTCGGATTGCGTAAGCTTTTTGGCACGATTTGTGTCTAATCTTTGGCCTCGCAGCATAATTACACATTCATGCGCCCGGGCAAACAATCAGCGGGCCCATCAGCAGGGCCCGGTGACAATGGCAATGTGTCACGGTCTTGTGCTGTGTGTTTGCTGGGTACGCGCGGTAACAATACGGCTCGATTGACCCACGGTGAAGGTCTGTTCTGTACGGAACGCAGTGTTAAGGGCTGTGAATGGGAATGGGCGCGGTGGGAAAATCGTTGAAGGGTTCAAAGAAAATGAATGCCTAAATACAGTTTATTCAAATTGTGTTGTCTTCATCGGGGACTGCAAATGGCTTGTTAAACGAGTTTTTTTTGGAATGAATTTTCTAAAAAAAATCTCGTATGAAACTGAAAGTTCAAGGTTTTTTTGTGTCAAAAAAGCAAAAGCAAAAAGACCTAAACGATAGCTTTGACGACGAGCGTGAAAAGGCAGATTCGCTTTACGTAATTTCCTTCACACCGTAATGTTTATTGTAATGGCGATCGAATTTGCTGAAAATTAGCTTCCCCGTGGAAGCGAGAAAAATAGAAATTTAAACGATATGGATGCGGACAATGTGTAAAAAACATTCATGCGCACAACGGTCAATTGATGAAGAAAATGGAGTGTGAGAAAAATACAATTTATAAAGAAAAATTATTAGTTTTTTATTATTTATATAACAAACAATATGAAACTATTGAAAATATTGAATAAAAAAATTATAAAAATATTTTCATTCAAATTTTATTCAAAGCTTATTTCAAAATTGTATATCAATCATTATTCCCTTTAATGAGCACCTTTCCTGAAGGTCTTAAATTGAAAAAAATAGTCAAAATGAATAAAAAAAACGATTTTTATTCAAATTTTATTTTCTAGTTTATTTTGTCTAGAACAATGCAAAATAAATCCTCAGTTAAGACTTATTATAAGCATCGGTCATTCTATTTCAACTACTTCGATCTTCTATCTTCTTTCGGCAGTTAAAAAATTGTTAAATAATTTAAACCAATTTAAAGCAAATCAACTATATCTCGGCTCCAACCACCGATTGGAGAACAAAGCAGCGTAACAGAAACTTATCGATGCCCACCAGCAAAGGACGGCACAATCACGATCAATGTTGCCTCAAATTAGGGTAATATTCATCGATCTCGAACCGCGCCTTTCGGAGCAATTTTCCTATGACACACGACAAAAGCGCACGGGCTCTTATTGCAGCCACCGTCGGAGCCTTTGTCCCTTCGCGCGGCGCCAGCAAACAAAGCGCAGGGAGAAAGGAAAATCCATCCAAGCACCGATCATCATAATTAATGTGCAGTGCGATCGCAGCGGAGACGGAAACTGTGCAGCGCGTAAAACGATGCATTTTGCCCCGATTGTAACGACACTTCGCCGCGACCCAGAAACCCGATCGTGCCAATAATTAACATCATTAATTGATCCCGTAAAGAGCTGGAGCGTGGCAGCTTTCGCTATCTATCCGGGCACTCCGGGAGGATGAATTTTCAAATGGCCGGTAAAATGTACGTAAAAGTTAAGCGGAACATCAACGAAACCGACCGACCCATATTTCGTTTATTTCGATATAGCTCTTTTTTTTTCTATATTTTACGATACGATCGTGCACAGCGAAGAAATGACCGCAAAGGGCAGCCGGGCCGGGGGCCGGTCGCGCACGCTTCGGTCACGTTTTCTTACATGAACGCCTGTCATGCGGAGAGCGAGAGAGAGCTGGTACACTATCCGTGTTGCATTTGCGTCGGCTTCGTTAAGGAAATGGTTCAGCCGCTCGCTCATCTCATAAAGTAAGCCCGATTGCTCCAGCATCGCTGGCTGGCAGGCTGGCTGCCAAAAGCCATTTCGATCCTTGTTCGCCCATGCGAATTCGATTCTTGCGAAACGGCTCTTATACCCATATACGGCAGCATGGGCAGCAGCAGCAGCCGTGCAGGAAAAGATCTTTCACTTTCTTGCAGAAGGGAAGCAGACTGGAATTAAGTGGAGCAAGTCGAAAAGCTGAAGTCTGATACCTTCTGTTGGAAATACTACAATGCTGGTCACGATGGGATGAGATACTGTCCAAGGACTTTACATAAAAAATACTAAAAACTCCCAAAAAGTGCCTTTTCGAACCAAAGCCTTCCCTTTCAGAAGGCCTTTTTGTTTCTCTTTCCAAAGATTTCGAGCCTTTCGGTTCGCATGCGTGGGCTTAGACTAATTTCTCGCTGTAGCTAATTTGTCGCCGCTGCTCAAGATCGTACGCCTGCGAGCTAAACTGTCTGCAAGCGTTCAAGCATTCAGCCAAACCATGACTAGCGAGTGAGTGACTTCGATGATCGATCACAGCACAACACAAATCACGTTTCGCTGATCTCGTTCCGAGATGGGTGATTCGATGAGGGGAACTACATTTATTGGAAACTGCATGCGGGCGTCTTTGTGAGGTTAGTTTGTGAAGATTTTTATCGATTTTTCTTAGTCGATCGCCCCCAAACAAACCGTTCGCTACGAGAATCAATTACCACTGAGACACCGGCGCACTGAATCGGAACGGGTTTAGTTTTCTACTACCCCACCGTAATGCAAAACTTCCTTCCCGCGGGCTGGGCTGCATCAGGCTGCGGCCATTATCTGATTTATTACTTCCCGCGCTAATCGCTAAAAAAAAAGAATTGGGGCCGCTAGAGAAGCGAAATCCAACCTCCGTTTCACCGGCGGCAACGCGCGATCGTTAGCAAATTTTCGGGATGCCCTTGACGATAGGAGCTGTAGACTTCCAGCGGAATTTGGGTTTACTATTGGCACCGTACGCGCCCACCGGAGCGTCACTTTTCAAGAGCACCGGAACGCACCGTTTAGAAATCACATTCGGATTGCATCACTCGGAGGATGATTGAAATGGAATGAATCATCGGCGACTGCATCGCAGAGCGTTTTAAATTGATCTTCCTAAGGGCAATGATATGCGCATTTTCGGTGTTCGGTGCGCGTGTACGCTAATGTCGCCCGGTGGAAAGGTTAATCGGCCGTCGTGAAGGCGTCCTCACTGTGGCGTGGACGTTGGGGGTTTTGTGAAAAGGTCTTGCGCTCACAATTGGCTCCGCGAGTGCGAGCTGGATCAATCAATTTTCATCCGCTACGGGGAGCTCCATTTGGAAAGGGTTTGGAGAGTACGTTCCTTGTAACGAATGTGGAGTCCAACCGCTTCGCTAAACCCAGCCAGAATGATGAAATAGTTTAATTGGAGCGAAAAGCGACTTCTCCACTGCAGCCATAATGCACCATCGTTTTGCGCTATCTTGATCTTAGTGTTACATTAATCGTTGCATTTTGTCAGCTAAATTTACGATTCAAATTTAAAAGTGACTTCCGATCGGGTGTCTTCTTATGTGGAAGTACCACTTTCGCTTTCAATACACTCCGTAACATAACTATACGCCCACCTGTTTTTGAGAATACAACGAAAACTTGAAGAGATAGCTGAAAACAATGTTGCACTAAGTTGTAGAGAACTACAAAATACGTCTGTGACAAATTTTCCACATTTTTACTTTGGAGATAACAGAAAGAGAGAATGATGACTAAGATCCTCGACTAAGTTTTTATTCTCGTACGCTCGTTAAACGTACGTCGTAATGCAGTTTATAGTATTTCTCAAAAGGATCGATAAGCATCACATACCCAAAAACCCAACAACTTTAAAAAAGTACATCAAGGACAAAACTTCATTTCTTTCCCTTTGTCTTGTTGTGCTCAGGCCGAGCATCGTGTTGGATTCGTTTCTGCAGTACATTTAGGTAAAAGTTGGAATCTGAAAGGAATACTACGCTCTCCATCGCTCCCATTCACTTGACACTGAATACTTTCGGACCAGAAACGAAACCCAACCAGTTCCTCAACCAGTTTGTTTGTTGAAGGTGTTCCTTCCTATCACTTTTATTGGGATTCGTAGCGTTACAGATAAGACCGCACAGGTGTACAAGGATTTGCATTTCTTACCTAAAGTCGAATACTTCAATCTATATATTTTATTAATATCTTAAGATTAACTTTCGTCTCTTAACATTTAAAAAGAAAGAAAAGCACGGCAGTACGTCGCTGTTGTTTTAAAGTGACCAGTTGAGTATTCTTTCGGAGAACTTTCTATTCCGGCGCGCCCGTCACACTCACGATCCGTAGAACCACTTGAAGTCGAATCCCTTCAGTCCAGCCTGCTTCTCCGTCTCCTCCCGGGGTGTCTCCTCCGGGCTGACCTTCTCGAACTTGATGTGGGGCTGGTAGCCGAATTCGTTCGCCTTGTAGGTGACGCCGCGCCGGATGCCGTCCCGGCCGACCGAGTAGTAGCCGCCCTCCTTGTTTCCCTGCCGGTCGCCCTGCTCGTGGTGGCCGTGGTAGCCGGCGGTGTAGTTGAACCGGTACAGCAGCCCGTTCAGGATGTGCTGGATCATGTTGGCCGTGTGCTGCTCGATCAGCTTCATCGGATCGTCCTTTTCACTGTGGGTGGTGGGTTTTCCACCCTTGCTCGAGCCATCTGATGGTGGGTTGGATTGAGATGAGTCTTTTTTGCAGAAGAAAGAAACAAACAAGAAGAGAGAATATAGAAAAAGTCGACATAAAGTGTCGAATATCGACTACCCCGCTAGCACGAACAGCAAATTGCATACCTTTAGGCGCTTTACGCTCCGCATCGGACTGTTGCTTCGTCGATTTATTTTCGTCTTGCTTCGGTTGACTTCGATCGGTTGCAGTTTCCTTCACGCTCGTGCCACCACCTGTTTTCGGACGTTCCTGAGCCCCTTTCGAGCTCTGCTCGACCAATTTCTGCGGCACGTCCTGGGGCGCTTCCGAAGAAGCTCCACTCATCGAAACCGCTGGGGTCGTGGTCGTAGTCACTGGTCCCGGGGTGGTTTTACCACCCGCCGGCTCAAGGTCGTTCTTGTTGACGATCTTGAACGGTGGCACGTACAGGGTGCTTGTCTCCGGCAGCGGAGGCTGCGTGGACGGGGTCGGGGGTTCGGGAATTTTGCATCCCGAGCAGGCCGCAATGTTCGACGGCTTCGGCGTGGTGAGCGGAACGATCGTTTTGGCGGTGGTGATGATACGGAAGGGCTGAGGAGTCGTTGAGGTTGTGGCCGGGGCGGCCGTCGTTGTCGTGGGCAGTGTCGGTGGCGGTGTTCGAGGAGGAGAGGGAGGCGGTGGCAGTGTCGTTGGGCCTAGTTTATAGTTCTTCATGCTGACGATCTTGAAGTTCCCGTCCGCGTCCGTGGCGTACACCGTGACGTGGTAGACGTTGTCGGCGGTAATGAATCCGAACTCGCCCATAATGATTCCGTTTTTATCTGCAGCCGGGGGGAAACACAACGCGCGAGGCAACAAATTGATTGCGGGCTGGAGCCAGAGTTCAAACAAATGTAACCAAACGAACCTTTGGATTCCTTCCTGTGCTGATGTCCTTCGATGTTAAATCCAAATTCGTACGGTCGCACCGGGCCGTCGTAGTATTTCGAGGCGGCGCGCACCATCGTCAAGAGCAGCAGGATGATAATCTGAAATAAAAACCGTTGATAGACGACTTAGGTCACACACTAATTCCGCCACCCGTCCTGCCATGTACGGCACGGTGGAATGCGCAACTTTTATCAGAATTATCTGCCGCACGCAGGTGGGCCTAGTGAGATGATTTGTTGGGAAGATGCTATTTCTCGACTCAAGCAAAGTGCGTCATTTGCCGTCATCTCCGTTGTGAGTCATGTCTCTGCCATTCCAGATAGCCAATCCCGTCAAACTTCTGCCAAATGTTAATGCGATTCCAAAGTTTGCCATTTCGCTCGCGATGAGATGTTTTCGAAATGATGCCAACATCTTCATCCCGCTTCGGTGCATCGGGCAGGAATGTCATCCAGAGAAGATGTTGCACCGTTTCGGCCCCAAAACCATCTTCTCCACCTGCGGAAACGACCGTGCACAGGTTAAGGTTGACCGGTCCAGGTGGGGTGGTCGTGTCAATAAAAGTTTATCGATTTATAGCCGCAAACCATCCGGAACGGAGCAACAGATGAAGTATCGCACGTTCTTCGATCAGACATCGCGCGTTTCGGCCGTGGGTTGAAAGGTTCATAAAGATCTCCCTACCGCCCGGAGCAAATATCTATCCAATTGATTGGATCGAGCCTGCGGTGACATAAGCCACGGAGCTCCATCCGGACACAGGTGTCGTCCGGTCTTCAAAGTCCCGCAGGGCAGGGCGGAAGCATCGTGACTGTGAGTCACAGCGGCTGGAAACGAGGTGCCAAGCGTGGCCGAACCGTGGCCGGTGTTGAATATGTATTGCGCATAAATCTTTCGGTAGTTCGGCCCGGGGATTGTTTATGTCGATCGCGCTCGATCCGGGCGAATTTGTCCGGCTGATCCGGCGATGATGGCGGCGTTAATGGCTTATGTAGCGCGATTAGCCGGGAATGATGGCCGTGTGATGAACTTAATGTCGTTAGAATCATGCTACCGTTATCGTGTGAGTTGTTTAGTTTCGTCTAATGGGGTTATTAATTCAAATTGAGCTTAATTCCATCACATCGTTTGGGTGGGTCATTTGGTTGGAAGTGTGGGAATTTTCGTTGTTTTTCTGAACAGGTAGAAGAGTTTGATCAAAGTTCCAATACTCTATCAAATTCTTGCACAACACCTTTATGAGAAATCGAAGTTTTTTTCTTTACTAGTTCATGTACACAATTTGTACTAAAAATTGTTTTATTCACAAAAAATGCATACTTTTGGGCTGTTAAAGCCAAATTACGCCCTAAGTTATGCAATATTCACTACACAAACTCTTCTTAAACGCTTTTTATTTTTTGTGTGATAATTCGTTGGACAAACAAGCAGGCGCAGAGTTACTTGCAACTATGTACTCTCGGTTGCATTTAGTCAAGTTTTGATATCCAGTCTTCGTTTATGTGCGCGATTCTAGAAAATCAAGCAAAAACTATATCCAAAATTCAAGTTTCAGCTCAACATGTGTCGCGAGCCAATACATTCTTCCAATTCTGCCAATTCTGTGTGATTTTGCAGAAACCAACACACACACAAACGTGTACAACGAGTTGTTGGAATGTATAATTTCGGCACAAATTACCGTATGATGCAATCGCAACGGTTCGTCCGGTACCCGTCCAAGCGTTTGTTGGGCAAATATTTGCTTAATTCTGACCAACCCAACTTCCTCGTCTGTGTACATGTACAACGCTACCGATAAATTGGGATCCGTCCCGTCTATCATTATTCACTGTAAAACATCAGTAAAAACCTGCGTGTGAGTAGTGCAAGTGCGTCTAGGAGAAGCTTCTGTTTGATCAGCTCCCGGGATTCCATCCACCGAAAACCCGGATGTGCTGCTGCCTTTCCCAAGTAGTAGCGAAGGTTTCGTTTTCATTGCAGCACCATCCGTGAGCACGATCGATCGGATCATGTGCTCCTCGCGCCCCGAAGCAGTAATGCTATTTACAGGTGCAAATTGTGATTTATGTAAATTTGTTTACCACCACCCAGCTGCTCCGTGGCTCCGTGGTGGTGTCAAATCGAGCCCATTCAGGCGGCGTTTGACACGGCGGGAAAATTGGTGGGCGCGTTTCTCGACTTTTTACGACCGTGTTGGCGTCTTCATCAACTGACCGCGGGCGAGTGTCGTTTGAGTGTTTGAAAAACAACGCTATCGTCACGTTATGATATCGCGAAAGGGTTGTAAACAAACCAAAACAGTCGTGTGGCCTTTTGGAGTTTTTTTTGGAAGATGTGGAGGATGTGACTTCATTATAGGGTTTGATTTATCGCCACCGGAGGATCATAAAATCGATGAGCTTTCGTGTGAATTGCGATGCGAATGTTTTGTTTAGTAAAGTTGAATTTAATTTTAAAAAATGTTTATCACAGTTGACTCCCTGCTTCCTTACCAGAACCCTCGCCTCCATGGTAGAGCACAGTCGACTTAACTAATTACTGTCCGATGTCACTCTCGCTTTCCGTATCCGTCACACGGCACGATCACGATCAGTATCTTCAACCGCAGATGGGCTCGCTCGCACTTGGACCCTGTGGCATCTCATATATCACAGCACTTGTTCGAATCGTCGGTTTTCTTCACATACACACGCACACTTGTTCAACTCTTTCGACCCATCAGAAGCTCACGTTACGCCGTGCGCCGATCCGAGCGGCAAGTGATAAAGCCGCTCAACAGGTGACCTGTTACCCCGACGGCGGCCCAGAACGTATTAGTCGGGGAGGCGCAATGTTCGGCGGTTCTCGACAACTCCACTCGGTCGCATCTTCTGGCGCAGAGGGGCGAAGAAAAGCCCGCACCTTTTCCACAAACCATGCGATTGTGCGATGCCTGGTTTGATGACGTCGGGTCGGGTCGGCGCGATGTTGACTGGGTGTCGTGACGACAGCATGGCGTGAGAGAGGGATGTTCTCGTGTTTGGAAATCAGGAAGGGATGCGTGAAGATATTGCGAGATATGCGAGACATTAAAGGAGGTATCCAAAAGCTGTTCTTCATAAATCTTGGCTTTAAGAAAATTTAAGTTATTTTTACATTTTGTTATGTTTGAAGAAAAACACTAGTAAAGCAGCATCTCATTCCAAGAAACTCGTCTCATCGCTAGAACCTCGCGCCAGCGTCCATCCCGCGTGTTGAAACCAATTAAACTATTCTCAGCCATAACTCGTCCGGCGGAGGTGTTAAAAGATGCACCTTTTCTCGCACATTGTTCCGAGGTGCAATCGTGACAAATGGCACAGAACGGGCCGTAAAGTAGCCGTGGCGGAAGATTTCGGAAGTCAGTTGCATCGCATCGTATGCGGCGCGCCGCGATTTCGCACAGCCGGCCTGTGATTAATTGTCATCGATGGGGCTGGTGGGATACGCCATCCTTACGACGCTACGCTTCGATTGTTCCCGCTCGACTCGGCTCGAACACACACACACACGCGTTGGTTGGGCCGTCCGTTAGGCTCGAGAGGTTTCCCTTGGATTGGACACCTTTGGCTGACCCTACGGCCCGGTCGGGGAGGAAGAAGTTTTCTTTCGTCACTGAATCGGTTGCAGGTGTTGCTGTTACTGTCTTGTGGGTGCATTTTTGGCGAAGGGGAAGTGTTCACGCCGATCTTATCGTACACGCACCGCAGGGGCAAAGCGTTGCCAAACAAACTTGACTCTTGAACCGAACGCACGGTTTGAACCCGGTAGCTGACCGTCTGGCGGAAGGAAGAGTTTCTGGTGTTATTTGAATGGCATTCAAACACGCTTCGGGCGGGTTTAGTTCGAATGTTATCTGGACAGCCTTTTTGGAAGATAACAAACATATCGAAAGATGCTCCTCGTTAACTAATAAAAGCGAGTTGATGCATCACGACCAGATCGGTGCCCGGGCCCGATGACACTAAACGTGGAGGAAAACCGATTAAACTGCATATCATTAACAATTTGTGTGAAATGAGCAGCGATTCATTAAAACTTTCGGCGATCCCGGTCCGCCGCGCAAGGAGCCACACCATTCGATGGCCTTGCGTTACCTTGAACTATACTACTGGCCGCGGCTCGATCGCTCTCAGTTCGGGCCTCATAAAGTTATTATGATAACGATTTATGGAAATCGCGCCAACGCGTCACGTTCCGAAGGTGATGACGATCGTTTGAATGGCATTATGGGCAGGGTGGCTCTAGAATTAGGGGACGGGGGGACATCCATTTCTTCAAACTCAACAACTGTTTGAGCAATCCAGAGCCCAGCGGTCCGTTTATGGGAGCGGGCGAGAATTAACCGCCGGAGGTTAATTGCTGCGAGGATGCTGGCGCAGATATTGGGCCGTATCGTTCGTGCCGGGCTTCCGAGATAGCGATAAATGATAGTGATTTGCATAAGAGTGAGAATTAACGCCGCTCGGGTGGTTTCGGATGACGCAATGACACTCAGCCCAACTCGGACGCAGGTGTTTGTTTCTCCCCAATAGCTTGTATTTCAGTAGTAGGATTACAAAATCTATGTATGGCAATCGGCTGTTTGCAAAGCGAACACTACTCGGTGTGAGTGTGTTCCGTATGTGCTGCTTCTACTGTTCTCTGTACAAAGGCGACGGCAAAGCGCTACTTCCGGCCGTGCTGCCATCCGTCAGGTAACTATGTGTGTTGTGAGAAAAAAAGCGATGACCCTCTCCCGAATGAAAATGTTTTTAATTTGAATATATTTAGATTAAATTAAAAAATACCTAGAAATATATTCTCTAATGATAGTTTTGTTTCCTTTTTAAAATTTGAACCTTCGAATAAATATTATTAGTCAATTCCAGTTTCCTAATATATTTTACAGTGAAACAAACATGAAAGTAGAGGAAAAATAGTCAAACTACTTAACTTGAAAATGTTTTAACGAAACTTTTTTCATCTTATTTGTGAACGACTTGCAATAAGAAGAAGTTTTCAACATTTTATAATTGAAAACCTTTTTTTTCTTATACTCGATGTCTAAATGGACCTTAATACTATATCTACCCAGATTTGTGATATACCAATTCTTATAGAGATCTGTTTTATTGGAAACGTTGATGGCGTTTATATCGCATAAAATCTGAGATATGATCTGATAGAAAGTTATTCAACTTTTTCTACTAAGAAACTCCATCAGAAAGCCAAAGAGCACCTAGACATTTTGAGAGTACTGTACAAGCTTCAGAGATGACAATGTAATGAATTATACGTCAAAACGATCGTTTTTGGTAGGAACGTTTTATTTTATAATCCATAGCAACAATCGTGTCAGAACAATGAACTCTTGTATTTAACTCCCACCCCTTTATCGTGTCCGTGTGTGAATCGCCCTCGCCACACGTGCTTTGTTGCACGCCGCTAACAGCAGTGCACGTATCTCGCCTATTTTTGGAAGATAACAAACATATCGAAAGATGCTCCTCGTTAACTAATAAAAGCGAGTTGATGCATCACGACCAGATCGGTGCACTTTTATTGCCTTCGGCTCGTGGATGGATTACGGTTTTATTGCACCCACGACAGTGTATCCATCTTGTTATTGTGGCGCACGGGTCATTTCGTACGTCTGAAATTCGTGCAGTTTCCTGGAAGAAAATTAATATTCACAATGCGTTATAAATCATCTCAAATCACCGATGCTCCCCTGCTGGGTTAGGAATTTCACTGCAACGCTGTTGCATGCTACCCAGTAGTGATTTACGTGAGCAAATCATAGAGCACATTACTTCACCAAGCACCACAGATCAACAACTTCAACGCAACCAATCGATCATGCCGATCGTGCTGTTGTGAGATGATCCAATGATTATTTAAAGACATATTTATCTACAAAGATGGTACTGCAAGGTGAACCACGCGTGGCCTAATCGATTGCTGTAGCGATTTGTATTGATGGCTTCATCTTTCTTCGCCGGCATCGGTTGAAATATGAGCCTCGATCCTTCACGTTTGGCTCGAGCGTTACGGCACGTTACGCGCACTCATCGCAAGCTTTGAAAGCTTCAAGTTTCAGGTTGAGAACATGTTCGAAAAAGCTCCAGCGGAGATGGAAGCTGCTGAAACGATCAGTAAAAAAGGGTCGGGGAGGAAGAAGTTTTCTTTCGTCACTGAATCGGTTGCAGGTGTTGCTGTTACTGTCTTGTGGGTGCATTTTTGGCTAAGGGGAAGCGTTCACGCCGATCTTATCGTACACGCACCGCAGGGGCAAAGCGTTGCCAAACAAACTTGACTCTTGAACCGAACGCACGGCTTGAACCCGGTAGCTGACCGTCTGGCGGAAGGAAGAGTTTCTGGTGTTATTTGAATGGCATTCAAACACGCTTCGGGCGGGTTATACAACCCTCACGCGCGTATCCTGGTGGAGGCGCTCGATAACGTCTCCGGCCGATGGGGAGGGATGAGCCGTGCGTGTGTGTGTGTGTGTCTGTGACCGGAATCGCGCGTGCGGCTGTGTGTGTTGGGCGGGTACGGCAGATGAGCAGCACAAGCGTTAAACACAATCATCCCATGCAGGAGTAAGCCGGCAACGCGGTGTGTTGTTTCGGGGCGACTTTTCGTACAGGTCAGTATGGTTTCTGTCTTTTTCTGCTGTTGCTGCCGTCGTCCAGCTACGCACACGCACACCGGATTTGGTGCAGGCTTTCTCGCTCTCGGGCGTGTTTGGTGGAAAGCTTCCGCTGCTGCTAGGGACCACCGTCTAGACCGTGGGCAGATGGGCACCCTCCGGCTGGAAGCCGTTCTCATCAGCGACGTAGTTGACGGTGTACACCTGACCATCGTCACCGGTGAACGAGTACGAGCCGCGGACGACCAGAGCCTCAACGTCATCGCCCAGTTTCTTCAGCTCAGCCTGCTCCTGGCGCTGGTGTCCGTCGCTGGTTTCGAAGCTGTGTTGGGGAGAAAAGAGAGAGCGAATGAGTTGGTGTGTGAGAGAGAGAGAGCACTTCGTGACAACCGGTGTTTGAATAAATATTGATAAACCAAAGGGCACACCGAGTTGCCCAACGATCTTCCCAGTGGCGGTGGATGACATTGAAAATTGGAAAACAAACACACGCGCACACACACACATGCCAGTGGGTAGCGACCCGACGCAATGAACAAACAACGCCCAAATCACCGATCATCGGTCCAGATTCCGAAACCAATTAGCGCGTTCACACAGAAACAACCACGGCAATGCAGATCACACATGCTCGGGAGGTTCGTCGCTTACGGCGCGGCGCCGAAGTCTTTCGTTTTCGATTTCACTGGCTAGCCGGCACGACACTTACGCGAACTTGTATCCGTCGACGCCGATGTTGTCGTTCTCGTACTTCAGGATCTGGGCGTTCTTGGAGTCATCCAGGGGCGCGGCCAGGGCCAGGGCGACGACGAAAGCGAGGGCAATGATGGTCTTCATTTTGGGGGGTGGAGGTTTGCGTGTGTGTTTTTGCTAAGCGCTGAGCTGATAACTGATTAGATGGACAGGCGACAACTGATGCCGATAACTGATCTGCGGTGCGCTTTTATACAACCCTCACGCGCGTATCCTGGTGGAGGCGCTCGATAACGTCTCCGGCCGATGGGGAGGGATGAGCCGTGCGTGTGACGGGTACGGCAGATGAGCAGCACAAGCGTTAAACACAATCATCCCATGCAGGAGTAAGCCGGCAACGCGGTGTGTTGTTTCAGGGCGACTTTTCGTACAGGTCGGTATGGTTTCTCTGTCTTTTTCTGCTGTTGCTGCCGTCGTCCAGCTACGCACACGCACACCGGATTTGGTGCAGGCTTTCTCGCTCTCGGGCCGCGCGAACCTTTCCCGCTTGCGAACTAACCAACGCGCAATGACCGTCGCGGAGCTTCAAGTAGGGGCCGTATTGTTCTTTGTTGTCTTCAGTTGGCGCACCACGAAAACAGTCGTAAAACTTCCTTCGGTGAGCGGCCAGTCGGGTAGCGAGGTGTCAATGAGACGGTGCGATCTTCCTAGATTCGATCTGGGGCCATCCGGGGTTGCCGTCGCGCGATAGACAGGGCGTGAGTTTTATTGCACTCTCGAGAAGCGCAAAAAACCCCTTCGTTTGAAAATGTCACCAACGTTCGCATTGCTTGGCGTGGTAATGTTTGCGAGCAGCAAATATCTTCAACGAAAGTTCATGATCGGCCGATTCGCTTCGCAGCTGATCGCATGCACCGAATTGGCGTCACTGGGAAGAAATCGTAGCAATGTTTGGAAGAGTGAAGAAATAGAAACGAAATATTAGGCAAAGTACTAAACATACATTGAAAGGAAACTCCACACAAACTTTTCAATAATCTGTTTTGTTTTGGATACTTTAAGTGAGAGTGAGAGTGAGATATGTCCAAAGACATTGCAATCAATGAAGAAAAACTTTGGAAATACATTGAAACAGCGATTTGTTTGCTCTGTTCTAGATCAAAGATAAAGATCTTCTTGATTAAGATCAAGATTGTTACAATACTTCACAGTCAAAAATAAAGGCTAACTTCATTCTAGGCAGATAGAGATTCAAACTCTAAATATGTATTTCAGTCGACATTTTTCTTGAAAACTAAAAGATTGTTAGAAAGCACAACTTCTAGAGATATAGCCAACTTTATTTCAGTTGAAAATGTTGATAAATCAAGACAAACAAACAGCTAGTTATCGAAGTAGTGCAGTTTGCATACTTTCAAAGGAATTAAGACCTTAAACTGCGCATTAAGACACTCTGTGGATATTATAGTTGGACTGTAGTATATTATAGTTACATACTTAGTACATCCGAATATGTTCTGCTTACTTAGAATGGGAATTGTGTATACGATTTTATGTCCCAAGATGACCTTGAACTTTACACATAAAACAAATGCAAACGATAATGATTTTTGTTGTTTGGAAAATGTTAAACATTGGATCTGGTAGCCATTTTTTGTGGTTCTTCTGGATCACAATCACACCAGTTGCAACTTAATCATGCGTCATCGTTACTTTAGTCACTTTGACCTTCCATTATTTTTTCCAACAAAAGCACCGTGATTTCCTACAGCGTTACCTCAATAGACTAATCAAGATTCTATCGCGCCAATACGCCACCTCGCCAAGGCGACTTTTATGGGCGAAAAATGTCCGACGTCGTAAAACAAACGCCGAAAAAAGAAAATCGCAACAAAGCGACCCGGCATGGAGCATTTTGCACAGGCTCTAATGCGCTGGTGCAAAACCCGACATGCCTAAGCCTACTTTAGGCGATATTTGTTAACTAACTGTTTGAGGATTATCTGCCGCCGCTAAGAGGACGATATTGCTTTCGGTTCTTCTCATTCGATCGCCATAGCTCGACACGCCGTCGAGTCCACCTGTCCTGTCCGGCCTGAAACTGACCACCCCGACTTTGAATCGCTTAATCCGATTAGCATAAATTGACGCATGGGGTAGAGCGCACGCACACAAACACATACGCGTGCGATCAACTTGTTGCATACGTTCGAGCCGCGCTGTTATCATCGCTCGGGTGTAACCGAACTCTCGAAGACGCACCATATTTTTCCAGCGCTGACCTTGAAACAGGCCAGACTAACCTCGCTTATCAACCGAATCCATCATTCACTCCTCTCGCAGTGTGTTTTTGGAGCCCTTAAAAACTCGACTGCGTCCTTCAAGCCAACAGCATCACGGCATCTTCACATGATCTGTTCGATGGGTCCCCCCTCGAAATGTGATCCAGCTAGTTGATGGCCTTTTCCGGCGAAGGCATCCGTCTGTTTCAACCAGAAAAACACTCATAAAACGACGCCCAAAGGGGTTTCGGTTTCGAAGTTCTCGGCTGCGTGCGTGCTGGATCCGGAAACCGAAACGAAAGGGAAAACTGGTCCTAATGTCTCGGCTCCACGGCGATGTATTGGATCATCGCTGTTTTCTGCACAAACCGCGCCCTCATGATCGGCCGATTCGCTTCGCAGCTGATCGCATGCACCGAATTGGCGTCACTGGGAAGAAATCGTAGCAATGTTTGGAAGAGTGAAGAAATAGAAACGAAATATTAGGCAAAGTACTAAACATACATTGAAAGGAAACTCCACACAAACTTTTCAATAATCTGTTTTGTTTTGGATACTTTAAGTGAGAGTGAGAGTGAGATATGTCCAAAGACATTGCAATCAATGAAGAAAAACTTTGGAAATACATTGAAACAGCGATTTGTTTGCTCTGTTCTAGATCAAAGATAAAGATCTTCTTGATTAAGATCAAGATTGTTACAATACTTCACAGTCAAAAATAAAGGCTAACTTCATTCTAGGCAGATAGAGATTCAAACTCTAAATATGTATTTCAGTCGACATTTTTCTTGAAAACTAAAAGATTGTTAGAAAGCACAACTTCTAGAGATATAGCCAACTTTATTTCAGTTGAAAATGTTGATAAATCAAGACAAACAAACAGCTAGTTATCGAAGTAGTGCAGTTTGCATACTTTCAAAGGAATTAAGACCTTAAACTGCGCATTAAGACACTCTGTGGATATTATAGTTGGACTGTAGTATATTATAGTTACATACTTAGTACATCCGAATATGTTCTGCTTACTTAGAATGGGAATTGTGTATACGATTTTATGTCCCAAGATGACCTTGAACTTTACACATAAAACAAATGCAAACGATAATGATTTTTGTTGTTTGGAAAATGTTAAACATTGGATCTGGTAGCCATTTTTTGTGGTTCTTCTGGATCACAATCACACCAGTTGCAACTTAATCATGCGTCATCGTTACTTTAGTCACTTTGACCTTCCATTATTTTTTCCAACAAAAGCACCGTGATTTCCTACAGCGTTACCTCAATAGACTAATCAAGATTCTATCGCGCCAATACGCCACCTCGCCAAGGCGACTTTTATGGGCGAAAAATGTCCGACGTCGTAAAACAAACGCCGAAAAAAGAAAATCGCAACAAAGCGACCCGGCACGGGTACGGCAGATGAGCAGCACAAGCGTTAAACACAATCATCCCATGCAGGAGTAAGCCGGCAACGCGGTGTGTTGTTTCAGGGCGACTTTTCGTACAGGTCGGTATGGTTTCTCTGTCTTTTTCTGCTGTTGCTGCCGTCGTCCAGCTACGCACACGCACACCGGATTTGGTGCAGGCTTTCTCGCTCTCGGGCCGCGCGAACCTTTCCCGCTTGCGAACTAACCAACGCGCAATGACCGTCGCGGAGCTTCAAGTAGGGGCCGTATTGTTCTTTGTTGTCTTCAGTTGGCGCACCACGAAAACAGTCGTAAAACTTCCTTCGGTGAGCGGCCAGTCGGGTAGCGAGGTGTCAATGAGACGGTGCGATCTTCCTAGATTCGATCTGGGGCCATCCGGGGTTGCCGTCGCGCGATAGACAGGGCGTGAGTTTTATTGCACTCTCGAGAAGCGCAAAAAACCCCTTCGTTTGAAAATGTCACCAACGTTCGCATTGCTTGGCGTGGTAATGTTTGCGAGCAGCAAATATCTTCAACGAAAGTTCATGATCGGCCGATTCGCTTCGCAGCTGATCGCATGCACCGAATTGGCGTCACTGGGAAGAAATCGTAGCAATGTTTGGAAGAGTGAAGAAATAGAAACGAAATATTAGGCAAAGTACTAAACATACATTGAAAGGAAACTCCACACAAACTTTTCAATAATCTGTTTTGTTTTGGATACTTTAAGTGAGAGTGAGAGTGAGATATGTCCAAAGACATTGCAATCAATGAAGAAAAACTTTGGAAATACATTGAAACAGCGATTTGTTTGCTCTGTTCTAGATCAAAGATAAAGATCTTCTTGATTAAGATCAAGATTGTTACAATACTTCACAGTCAAAAATAAAGGCTAACTTCATTCTAGGCAGATAGAGATTCAAACTCTAAATATGTATTTCAGTCGACATTTTTCTTGAAAACTAAAAGATTGTTAGAAAGCACAACTTCTAGAGATATAGCCAACTTTATTTCAGTTGAAAATGTTGATAAATCAAGACAAACAAACAGCTAGTTATCGAAGTAGTGCAGTTTGCATACTTTCAAAGGAATTAAGACCTTAAACTGCGCATTAAGACACTCTGTGGATATTATAGTTGGACTGTAGTATATTATAGTTACATACTTAGTACATCCGAATATGTTCTGCTTACTTAGAATGGGAATTGTGTATACGATTTTATGTCCCAAGATGACCTTGAACTTTACACATAAAACAAATGCAAACGATAATGATTTTTGTTGTTTGGAAAATGTTAAACATTGGATCTGGTAGCCATTTTTTGTGGTTCTTCTGGATCACAATCACACCAGTTGCAACTTAATCATGCGTCATCGTTACTTTAGTCACTTTGACCTTCCATTATTTTTTCCAACAAAAGCACCGTGATTTCCTACAGCGTTACCTCAATAGACTAATCAAGATTCTATCGCGCCAATACGCCACCTCGCCAAGGCGACTTTTATGGGCGAAAAATGTCCGACGTCGTAAAACAAACGCCGAAAAAAGAAAATCGCAACAAAGCGACCCGGCATGGAGCATTTTGCACAGGCTCTAATGCGCTGGTGCAAAACCCGACATGCCTAAGCCTACTTTAGGCGATATTTGTTAACTAACTGTTTGAGGATTATCTGCCGCCGCTAAGAGGACGATATTGCTTTCGGTTCTTCTCATTCGATCGCCATAGCTCGACACGCCGTCGAGTCCACCTGTCCTGTCCGGCCTGAAACTGACCACCCCGACTTTGAATCGCTTAATCCGATTAGCATAAATTGACGCATGGGGTAGAGCGCACGCACACAAACACATACGCGTGCGATCAACTTGTTGCATACGTTCGAGCCGCGCTGTTATCATCGCTCGGGTGTAACCGAACTCTCGAAGACGCACCATATTTTTCCAGCGCTGACCTTGAAACAGGCCAGACTAACCTCGCTTATCAACCGAATCCATCATTCACTCCTCTCGCAGTGTGTTTTTGGAGCCCTTAAAAACTCGACTGCGTCCTTCAAGCCAACAGCATCACGGCATCTTCACATGATCTGTTCGATGGGTCCCCCCTCGAAATGTGATCCAGCTAGTTGATGGCCTTTTCCGGCGAAGGCATCCGTCTGTTTCAACCAGAAAAACACTCATAAAACGACGCCCAAAGGGGTTTCGGTTTCGAAGTTCTCGGCTGCGTGCGTGCTGGATCCGGAAACCGAAACGAAAGGGAAAACTGGTCCTAATGTCTCGGCTCCACGGCGATGTATTGGATCATCGCTGTTTTCTGCACAAACCGCGCCCTCCTAACTGGTTCGGGTCGGCGCGAGCAGCAGCAAGCTGTTGCCCACCGCACCACTAGAACCGATACCTGTTACGCGGGACCACCCTACCCTTGCGCTGGGCCCACCCCAGTGCCGTCCTACATGTTTGCGTGTTTAATTTTAGATCATATTCAAATGTTAAAATTAACATCGCATCTATGTTTGGCGCGCGGAACGATGATCGACTCCGCAACGCATCCGCACGACGCGGACTTTAGAAAAGCGCGGCTGGCAGATTTTTATTGGCGTGGAAACCTGTCTTCCCTCCCGGCAAGCAAGCAAGCGAGCAAGAACGGGGCGGGTGAGGAAATAATCAACGGCCCATGCGGAGAACACACTCTTCCCGAGCCACCCCTGGGGTGGACATCAAAAAACCTAGACCGCGTTCAAGGTCCGCCAAATTTGTGATGCAAATTTGCCCCAGCGAAAGAGGATCTCCTCCTCTCGGGTCGGATCGATCTTCCTTGCCCTTGCGCCGTGGCACTCCACCGCTTTCGGGTGTATTTGCTCTCATCGTCGTGTTTGTGCTTTTCTACCCGGTTGCTGGTCAAAACTTTCCTACTATTCTTGAGTTTCGGCAGTTTTGACTGGCCGTTTTGAATGCATGATTTTGTTGTTTTGGAAGAGTCGCACACCTGACCGGGAATAAACAAACGGAAATCATAATCAACAAGCAAAATGAGCATGATGTGCAGAAATAATGATCAGGATATACTCATGACGGAGACATGACAGAATTAACTACATTATCTGCCAAATTATTGCATAGCTTGTATTTTTTGTACAATTTCTTGTGTTTAATCTTTACCATTTTTGACATTTCCACTCAGGAATCTTGATAAAAATAAACTAATAAAGCGTTAATGGCGAGTTATAAGACTTCGTATCGTACAGATTGCATACATTTGAGCTGACAAATGAAAACTACGCCTAAAAGTATGCAACAGATTGGTGTTACAGATATCCCCCTGAGTTGCATTCGATGTATAATAGAATTCCGTAATAGAAACGCTTGGGTAATTGAAGTATTCTTTTCGGCAAACTTTCTAAACATATTGTTGTTAATTTTATAGCGTCTTGAATTGCTGGGCTATGAGCCAAAAGACTACAACACACAAGAAACAAGAAGAACAGTGAAACAAGTAAACAAGAACATCAGTAAAAAAAGGTTTAAATAAGTAAGACGAGTTCACTATAAGTTTATTTTGAGTCTTTAAGTCTATTTCAAGAAGAAGTTCCAACGTCAACGGTCCATCCTTGTTTGGTTCTGTTCTATCTGCTAAGCGAATGTGGATGGCTACAACGAAGTTACGGGTTGTGGTCATCCAACGGGCATACATATTGGACTCATGATGTTGCCAGATGCATGATGTAGTCTTGTGCAGATAGTTGTACGCATTATTCCTTTATATTTGAACGTCTGTCATCTTCAATATTGGCCTGCCATACAATATCGTCACATATACAATGCAGCTAGTTTGTGACATAAAAAATGATAATAAACGTACCTAGGAAAACTTGAAAAAGTCAAACTACTGTATGTTCCATAAATTTGCATCGGAATGAACATGTTTGCCTATCGAATTGCTTTTTATCCCATGCTGCAGAGTTGAAACATGCAATATTGTGCAAAATTCTTCATGTCCCCAGCGGTCGTCAAATGGGAATTTGTCGAGCAAACAATCCGCAACACTACCGCATACATCGGAAGATCCAGGAAGTGCTGCGGATGACGTTCGAGCAGCGATGTTTGCAATCATAGTGTGCCATGACCATCACGGGTGTTTGCACACTCGTGCGATTGTTATTGTTCTTCGCGATGTGTGAAAATGGCTAATTCTAGTTGTCATCTTGCGAAAAATCCTTCAAAAACTTGCATTCACGGTTTTTTTTTTGTGTGTAGCCGCTGCTCTTCCGGACGGTCGAAAAACATGTTCCGATGTGTTACAGACGACGCAGAACGAACGTTACATTGATAGAGAACGTTCATCATAATGTTCTTGTTTATCTTTTTTTGCCATCATAACCCCTCCGTGGAATCGTTTATGCAAAATAGGTAAGAAGAAAGATATCAAATCTTTGCTCCCTGGCCCCCGAGCCCCAGCAGGTAGGTAGGTGGTTGGTGATCTGCTGATTATAAATCTAAACCAGTTTGCCAGGAGTCCGGCGGACTTGGCACCTTTTGTCGATCTTTGTCGTTCTGTGACTCCCACTCTCTCTCTCTCTCTCTCTCTGTCTTGCGGAACCACACCTGAAATGGATTTCGTTCTGCCGGCATCAAGTATCAAGATATCGCTGTACAGGTGATGACTTTTGGCGTCGTTTAAGATAAGTGGCTGATTATGGAAAGCAGCCACCTGTAGTATATCAGTGTCAAGTTCAACGATTCGCGGTGGGCTGTAGGGAGAAATTGGTTTCCCTTCCTACTTCGATCCGGTCCGTTCTTACCTTCACGGCCCGGGCTTACTTTCGATCTCATAACCTTCGCGAGCGGTGCTAAGAGGCAGCACACCCATCTCGCGCAACAACCACACACGCACACAGCCCCGAAGTGCTCATCTTCACCTTCACTTTCGTCGAGCACGGACAGGTCGGGCCAGTTGCCAAAAACTCCATCATCTCCCTACTCCTCCCAAGGTGGAACCGGTTGTCCGCGACGCACGGCTATCGAATCGCGCGATACGCGCGACTTAAAACTAAACCTGTCGACGTTGCCCGTGTCGACTGCCGGCAACTCGCCATCCACGCCACGCTGGGCTAATATTTTGATTGCCATGTACTCATCAAAGCACCCCGGGGCCGGCCCAACCAAGAACTGTCCGCACGTTGCGTGGACACCACTCGGCCGGCCGGAGCATATTTGCCCAGTCTGTTGACCTTCGGGTGGACGAATATTGAGAAGATTCGGTTGACACATCGCGCTCCCAATGCAATTCCTGGTGTTGGTTGTTTGCTTTCTTTTTTTTGCAGGCTGTGATTATCGTTCGTAACGATCACTCTCCGTTTCAGCTACGAAACGAAGGATGGACAGGCCCGTGAGGAGGTTGGTGTTTTCGATCCCAAGACGGGTGTAATGACGGTGACCGGTTGGTATAGTTTCCGGGCGCCGGATGGAACCACCCATCGTACGGACTTCATCGCGGACGAGAATGGCTACCGGATCATAGAGCTAGCTGTTCCCGTGGCCCCTCAACTTGCCGGATCACCGATTAGTAACGCCGTGCTGCTGTCGCTTGTAGGATAGTCCGCCAGAGCGTTTTAATTCTTAAGGTCACGTACGTGCAAGTGGCAAGCAGGTTGCATACTTTGAGGCGCGTATGATATTGAGAGGCTCTCACAATTTTATAAAAAACTTAAGCAAACGTATTTGTGTTTTTTTTTGTATTTGTTTACGAACAGTCTCGCGGTAAGTATGTTTATTGTTTTTTCGTATCATTCGGGGTAAGAACATTGTCTTTTTTCGCACTTTTTTTTTCTTTCAAAGCCATGAAGAAGACTTTAGTAATTATAACTAGTTTTCGAAAAGCATGTCCATAGTTAAATAATTTAAAATATATGGTTGAAACAGGTTGACTTAATAGGCATGATCGTTAAGAAACTTGAGAAGTTTGGTTTACAAATTGCATACTTTCGGGCTGATTATGCTATTTTCAAAATAATTTGCTTAATTTATGGCGCATTTACTCTCCTTGTAGCAGAAGTATATAATTACTTTATATTCCTGCATAATAACTTAATAAGAATTGGAAACTACTCTATTTAAAGAATGAGAAGGTGAAGCGCCATGTTGACGAGCGGATCATTGCTTACAGGGTGGTTCTGTACGAAACATATCACGTTTACTAAATCTTCTCGGAATCTTCAATTTAAGGTTGACTAGATCGCCCAAAAGTATGCAATATGGATTACACCAATGCTTAATAAAAAAAACAACAAAAGAGTTTTTTATTATAGTTCTCTGAAGAGTTTAAAAATATATCAAAACACAAAACAAAATCCAAATTACACAAACAATTAATTGAGTATTTTATTGGCATAGAAAGATAACAACTTATCGTCAACCAGCTTTTCACTCCGACGTATCTTTCCATTCTACTACATGGCACAATATTATTATCCCATCAGCAGGGATAGGAATGCTTTATTCTTAAGATCAGCATCCCGTATGCCTCTCGTGACCGTGCGCGCTCGGTAGCCCTTCTTGCCACTCGTATACATCACCATTACCATCGTGCCATCCTTACTTTTGTAGCCATACTGGCCCATCAGCATCAGCTCCTGCTCCGGAGTACCTTCGTTCACTAGCATTCCCACTTCCTCTCGGAACTGGCCATCACTGGTTTCGTATCTGAAAAGAGTTTGAGCCATACGTCGCACTGGCAGGCTGTGATTATCGTTCGTAACGATCACTCTCCGTTTCAGCTACGAAACGAAGGATGGACAGGCCCGTGAGGAGGTTGGTGTTTTCGATCCCAAGACGGGTGTAATGACGGTGACCGGTTGGTATAGTTTCCGGGCGCCGGATGGAACCACCCATCGTACGGACTTCATCGCGGACGAGAATGGCTACCGGATCATAGAGCTAGCTGTTCCCGTGGCCCCTCAACTTGCCGGATCACCGATTAGTAACGCCGTGCTGCTGTCGCTTGTAGGATAGTCCGCCAGAGCGTTTTAATTCTTAAGGTCACGTACGTGCAAGTGGCAAGCAGGTTGCATACTTTGAGGCGCGTATGATATTGAGAGGCTCTCACAATTTTATAAAAAACTTAAGCAAACGTATTTGTGTTTTTTTTTGTATTTGTTTACGAACAGTCTCGCGGTAAGTATGTTTATTGTTTTTTCGTATCATTCGGGGTAAGAACATTGTCTTTTTTCGCACTTTTTTTTTCTTTCAAAGCCATGAAGAAGACTTTAGTAATTATAACTAGTTTTCGAAAAGCATGTCCATAGTTAAATAATTTAAAATATATGGTTGAAACAGGTTGACTTAATAGGCATGATCGTTAAGAAACTTGAGAAGTTTGGTTTACAAATTGCATACTTTCGGGCTGATTATGCTATTTTCAAAATAATTTGCTTAATTTATGGCGCATTTACTCTCCTTGTAGCAGAAGTATATAATTACTTTATATTCCTGCATAATAACTTAATAAGAATTGGAAACTACTCTATTTAAAGAATGAGAAGGTGAAGCGCCATGTTGACGAGCGGATACATCACGAAGGTAAATCGTCTCAACCGCAGACGATCGTAGTGAACGTTGATTTGTGGGTTCGTAAAGCGGGTTCGGCCAATCATGGAAAACTCGATTAACATCTTCGGACCGCGAAGACGACGACCTTCGCCCGTGGGGTGTATCTGCCTTTGCCACGCACGCTGTCCGGTAGAGGGACGCACTAATCATGCTGAATCCACTGGTTGCGTGCCATCTTTGGCCGTTTTTGCAGAAGCTCTCCTACCGTGCGGACGTGTAAACAGTGTGCTTGTTTGTTGCTGTCCGGAGCAGATTTTGATATAGCTGAAATTGTAAACAACACGAGCACGATGCTAGTGGTAAGAAATTAAAACGTGGCTTTCGATTGTGATAACATGAATAATTAACTCCATTTCTTTGGGTTAGATTCCAGTGATACTGTGTGTGCTTTTAAGTGCCGCTTTGACTAGCAGTGCTCCAGTAGAGGATGATAACAGCGATCTAATAAACTACGAGAACGTGAAAACTGATTCGGGCTATCGATTCTCGTGAGTACGCACTGGCAGGCTGTGATTATCGTTCGTAACGATCACTCTCCGTTTCAGCTACGAAACGAAGGATGGACAGGCCCGTGAGGAGGTTGGTGTTTTCGATCCCAAGACGGGTGTAATGACGGTGACCGGTTGGTATAGTTTCCGGGCGCCGGATGGAACCACCCATCGTACGGACTTCATCGCGGACGAGAATGGCTACCGGATCATAGAGCTAGCTGTTCCCGTGGCCCCTCAACTTGCCGGATCACCGATTAGTAACGCCGTGCTGCTGTCGCTTGTAGGATAGTCCGCCAGAGCGTTTTAATTCTTAAGGTCACGTACGTGCAAGTGGCAAGCAGGTTGCATACTTTGAGGCTTCACTAACAGATTGCATACTTCGAGGCGCAAATTGCAAACCATTCAGCGCAGGTTAGTAACTCAATCTTAAAGTTTGCAATATAGACATATATTTTTAGTTTGTTCACTTGCATAATAGCTTTATAAGCACTGGGTGTTAATCTCCATGCAGAGTGCGAAAGGGCTGCACCGTGTATACGAGCGGGTCATTGCTCACAGGGTGATCCGATGCGAATGAAATAGAATTTATGATACTCTTTTGGGACAATATATTTAATTTGCGCCATCTGCCTGCTACTGTCGTAGGTGGAATGTTCGTTTTCAAACATCGAATCGATCCACCGCTAGCCTGAAACATCGAGCCCTGTGTGCTACAAATCGTAATTTAATGCTTGATAACATATTTAAATCCCACCTTTAGCACGGTAGGGTAGCGTAGTTACAACACAGCGAACAAAAGAAGCTGACATCACGAAGGTAAATCGTCTCAACCGCAGACGATCGTAGTGAACGTTGATTTGTGGGTTCGTAAAGCGGGTTCGGCCAATACAATACGATGACCTTCGTGCACCCGGTTACTCCTCCCGGAGGGTTCGTACCCACGTACCCCTGGAGGTGGGAATGGGCCAACCGGGGGGGGGCCAACTTCCATTAAGCACCGGCCGGCAGTGCCGCTAAGAAGGAAAGAACTGTGTCAGCCAGGTGAATGTCAAGTTTAAACCCATACGACATCCGATCCGGTGGCGCTGGATTCGCGCATGAATTGAAGAGTTGTTTCTGAATGAATTTCGCCAGCTGATCGGCGAGCGTGGTGCCGAATGTCGCACCAACCGGCCACCAATTGGCAGGTCATCGAGAGGGTCAACGCGATGGTAAAGTGTTATAAAAGCGTTGCAATAAATTAGCAAACGCCAAATTTGCCTTCTTCGATCGTAGGTGGTGAGTCTTTTCTCTGTTTTCAATGTTTTCAAAGTTGAGTAACAAAATGCTCGAGAGTAGTTTTTGAACCTTTATTTACAACGTTGCCCATCAGCGTCACCAGAGCCTTAGTTCTTGGGGATGTGCTCGCCATCCGGCTGGAATCCGTTCTCGTCCGCAATGTAGTTCACGGTGTACACCTGTCCATCAGCCGCGGTGTACGTGTACGATCCCCGGACGGTCAGCGCCGAATATGGATATTGCCTCTCGTTCGCACTTAAAGCAGCTAACATTGTATTTAGAAAGACTAATTTGCTCTAATCAAGCCAAGTCGGACCAGAAATAAAGAATGACAATACAATTTAGGCAAACATAACCAATCTCTTTTATTCAACAACCGAAAACAAATACGCCAACAGAGTCCTTCTCACGCCACGCTCGGCTTACTTCGGCAGATGCGGCGCCTCCGGCTGGAATCCGTTCTCATCGGCCACATAGTTCACGGTGTACACCTGGCCGTCGTCGGCTGTGAACGAGTACGAGCCGCGCACCACGAGTGCCGCGTTCTCGTCGTCGAACTGCTTCAGCTGGGCCTGCTCCTGCCGCTGGATGCCGTTGCTGGTGTCGAACTGGAAGTTGTTGAGCCGCATTGTGCTAGGGGTCCAAATTAATATGTTTGGAATTAGCTAGATTACCATCTAGTCTAGATACCCAAAAACATATTATGATTAATTATGCGTAAAGGATTTTTTGAGGTCTATTGATTGTTGCTGACTAGAAGATGCATTAGACAATTTGTAGCAATAAAATCTCAAGTTCTCACAGAGAAGAATACTGCTGACAGACGCTACAAAGTTAGTACACGCACTTGTGATATAATTCTAGGTCAAGTCTTTTTGTACTTCTTTGAAGTAAGTAAGTCTTATTTGCTTGTCTTCGGCTCAACGGCTTTCCAAACTTTTCTTTACACTCACAGCCGAATAATCGCTTAACTTACTTAACTTAAACGATATAGATTGGCTCCAGCTCTCAGATATACAGGTATAGTGGACATTACGGCTGATCCTCCGTTTTCCGTAAGATCCAGTCTTGTAATAAGTGCCTTACAGCATTCATAGGAAGTTCATATCGTACGGAGGAATCTTCTTTTTGTTGTATCTAATCCGGCCCATCCCATCCCAAGACAACCCAAGCTCCCCGACAGACAGGCAGATTCAAATTTTTATGTGACCCACACCCGAAATTACAATTACAATCGAACCGGTTTCGATGATGAGTGAGCCTCGCGGCCCGATGTCACCATCGTGAACGGCTCGCTTGTGTGAGCGTGTGTGTGTGTGTGTGGTCCCGAACTCGCACGCTTAGGCCCTTCCGTAGCTGCGGGGCCGAACGGAACGGATCGCTCGCCTTCGAGGCACTTTCTGGTTAACCTTGAAAGTCTCTTCTTCATCTTTCTCCGGACCGGCACGCACCACGCTCGTGCACACACACACAGAACACACGGAGCCGGAGCCCGTCTGCCTGCACATAAGTCACATTTTAGTGGTAATTTATGCACGCGGGAGGGAGATGTTTTAACGATCGTTTGCGCGCTGGAACACTTGCGCGGTGCTCCACACGCACGCCGATCCACTGTTTTGCTGGATCACTTACCGTTGCGGTAGGTATCCACCACAGCGGCATCGCATGTAGCGGCCGTAAGCATGGCATGATTTATGGCCATCTTTGATGTTCCGTTAAGTGACGGGTGGTTTGTGCGTCTGCTGTTGGATCTTTGGCTCCCGATTTCGACTCCCGTTTCGGGCTGCGTACGTTTTGGCCTTTTTTGTTTGCCGACAAATGTCACGCCAACCAATTGGACATGCGGCGAACAAAGCAATTTACACCATCTTCCTGACTTACTCGAAACGATATCCATCGATACCGATGTTCTCGCTGCTATATCGCAGGATCTCTGCGTTCTGGGAGTCATCCAGTGGAGCAGTAAGAACACTCGTCACAAGGAGCAAACCAAACAGTCCTGCTAGCTGCAAAGCGAAGTAAAGGCATTAGATCCTGGAAAGATGACCCAGATGCTTGAAAAGAATGAATAGCTCTTTACCATCCGCATGGTGTAGACACTCTTTGAAATACGCAGTTCAAGAAGCAACTAGGCGATTGCGTGAAACCGAACTCGACAATAAGCGCTACTGCGAATTGCATCTTCTTTTATACCGCGACCAAAGACGAGTCTCTAGACGTTCTAATGCCGATAACTTGTTCCCTCCTGATAACGGACCTGCGGTCACCAGAAGCATTCCAATGCAGGGTCATTAAGTATGACAGTTCAATACGCAATTCGCAGTAGCTCATAAGGTCCACTGCAGGGAGGAGTCTCGAACACTTCCAATTACATCGATCACTCCACACGTTACAATGAAAAGGTGTGACACAACCTGTTTGTAGCATGTTCTTCTTTCCGCGTCTTGATCTTCCTGAACTTGACAAGTTCAAGCTCTCCATCTGAACAAATAGACATGATAAGGGGAAATAAATTGGTCGGTTTTATGCCAGTGCCTAATGCGGCAAGGTTTGTAGCAAGAAATTTGACTCCACACAAATCCGTTAGAACCGCATGGAAGATCACTTTTGCTTTCAATGTCTCGCTCCGGCCGGCTAGAGGATCCGGGTGGTGGAAGTTGTCGCATCTCACCGTTGAAGGGCGCACTTCTCGTCTCGACTTTTGCGCGCTGGAACACTTGCGCGGTGCTCCACACGCACGCCGATCCACTGTTTTGCTGGATCACTTACCGTTGCGGTAGGGTCGTACTTGAGCGTTTCGGCGTTCTGTTCCGGAACCGGCACGGCCACGGCCACCGCAACACACAGGGCGACAAATGCGAGAGCACACTTCATCTTCACGCTGTTGATAAGAATTTAGAGCAAAACGTCGTCTTTGTCGAGCACGAGAACGTTACTGGAGACCGTTTGTTCTGGCCCGGACGCTTTTATATGCCTCCGCGGGTAGGATCACACTCCAAACAAGAGCCTGACCTGTTGAACTTTGGCAATATCTTGTTCGCACTTTTCACAGAAAGAGAGCATCAAAAGATGGACATTTTATGTGCATTAGAACTGGGTGACTTCACCGGCTTAATGGTGCATACACTTTGGAAACCGGTCCGCTGGATCATCGTATGCAGTTTTTTCCTCTGCTGAGAGGCTGACTTTAAAGGTTTTTTATTCCGTGGAGAAATAAAAAAGACTCGCCGCTTATCGAATATTCATCGGAGTAGAAGCGTTCTTGAAGAGAGACCTACCTTTTGCTACGGTTCTTATACACCGTACGGTTATATTTTGGAAACACGTTCGAAACCAGGCAAGACTAGCTTTTGACTAGTATAAAGAGACTAGTAGTCATTTTTACTTAGCATTATTCAACAATAACAAGCGCTCGTAGTGAGAGGTTAAAGCCAATTGTTTCAGCGCCTACTAAGTGTAGCGTGATCTTCCCTAGTAACTAATCACTTCAAAAAACGGAGGAGCAGAAAAGTTTGCGACGGCCTACTTAGGAATGTGCGCTCCTTCCGGCTGGAACCCGTTCTCGTCCGCGACGTAGTTGATCACGTAGACGGTGCCATCGGGTCCCGTGTAGGAGTAGGATCCTCGGACGACGATCGCCTCGTTGTCCGTTCCGGCGTTGCGCAGTTCGGCCTCTTCCGTTCGGCTGGTACCGTCGCTTGTGGCGAATCTGTTTCCCCGTGGGAAGATATGTCAAGATCTCGAACAAAAACACCATCTTCCTGACTTACTCGAAACGATATCCATCGATACCGATGTTCTCGCTGCTATATCGCAGGATCTCTGCGTTCTGGGAGTCATCCAGTGGAGCAGTAAGAACACTCGTCACAAGGAGCAAACCAAACAGTCCTGCTAGCTGCAAAGCGAAGTAAAGGCATTAGATCCTGGAAAGATGACCCAGATGCTTGAAAAGAATGAATAGCTCTTTACCATCCGCATGGTGTAGACACTCTTTGAAATACGCAGTTCAAGAAGCAACTAGGCGATTGCGTGAAACCGAACTCGACAATAAGCGCTACTGCGAATTGCATCTTCTTTTATACCGCGACCAAAGACGAGTCTCTAGACGTTCTAATGCCGATGTTTTTGGGGACACCGGCGTGTCTCGCAGAAGACGCGCTCGAACTGTATTGAACCTGCGGACGCGATGCGTGTGGGTCAATGGGTGAGGCAAGCTTTACGGTCAATTTTATGATGATGGTGTGCGTGTGTGTGTCTGCTTGCAGGGATCCTCTTTAGAGCGGGTGGCCCCTGATGCCGATGAGCCCGGGATCTTGCGCACGTGGGAGACGCGGCGTTAGAGTGCGCGTAGCGCCAGTCGTGTCTTGACGCATCAGTAATCAGCCGTCAGCTGTGTAATCTAAATATTGGGCGCCTAGTTTCGGCCGGGATCTGGCGAGCCCTTCCTAATAGGGTTACGGGGCAGCCGGTTGAAACGAGGTCAGATCTGCATCGGAAAACAGTGTGAACTTGTTTGTTCAAGATCGCTGCGTTGCGTAACGCACGCACCGCGGAGGGCGAAGGAATATTCTGCGTGACAGATTGGAACTGACTGTCTCTTTGTTTCGCAGTAACTTTGGCGGTTATGCGCATTCAAGTAATGATGATGCATAATCGATTGGCGCCTGCCGCCGTCATACTCGGACAGAAGCAAATGCTTATGCAATCGATAGCGTATCGAGAAATGGACTCGCACCTTTATCAGCACACCAGCAAAACAGTAACAGCGAACCGCAGCCGCCATTAGCATATTATCGTGCAGCCCGTAAAGCCCGAGGTTAGGCGCAGCCTTCTGTGCTTCTTTAAACCAGTTTGTACAGATATTTGTTCGATAGTTTCGTTTGGTGGGAGGAGATGTTTTTCATCGGCTGCGGTAAGACGGCTTAGGCGGCTTGTGCCAAAAATACTCTATGACATCGGTGGCTAAAAATATAACGAACATGCTTTCGCCAGACAGTCTGATCACTGTGCATCTAGTATAACATTCCAGAACCGCTTCTACCACCGATAGAGCCATCAGACTTAATGTCTTGCTATCAGCACTGATCGCAGCACATAATCCCATGTGCTCCTTGAGCTGTCGTCTTTTCAAAGCTACAAAAAAATATATTCAAAAATCTTCCACTCGATCAATGCTACTCCATCGATCGTTTTGACCGAAGAAGACACTTTAAGAAGCTGTGCAGTACCGTGTTGCTGTCAGTATCGTCATGAGTCTTATCCGTGCCGTTGCAACGTTAGCAGCACTGCTAACGCTGGCCGAATGCGTTCCAATCGACCCGTCCGATGTGGATAACAATGTCTCGGAGTTGCTGAACTACGAAAGCGTACACGGCCGTGAAATGTATCGTTTCAAGTGAGTGTGTACAGTTGTTCGGTAGAAGGATACAGGTGCCGCTTTAACTAGCAGTGCTCCAGTAGAGGATGATAACAGCGATCTAATAAACTACGAGAACGTGAAAACTGATTCGGGCTATCGATTCTCGTGAGTACGCACTGGCAGGCTGTGATTATCGTTCGTAACGATCACTCTCCGTTTCAGCTACGAAACGAAGGATGGACAGGCCCGTGAGGAGGTTGGTGTTTTCGATCCCAAGACGGGTGTAATGACGGTGACCGGTTGGTATAGTTTCCGGGCGCCGGATGGAACCACCCATCGTACGGACTTCATCGCGGACGAGAATGGCTACCGGATCATAGAGCTAGCTGTTCCCGTGGCCCCTCAACTTGCCGGATCACCGATTAGTAACGCCGTGCTGCTGTCGCTTGTAGGATAGTCCGCCAGAGCGTTTTAATTCTTAAGGTCACGTACGTGCAAGTGGCAAGCAGGTTGCATACTTTGTGGCGCGTATGTTTAAAGCAGGGATAAAATATATTGAGAGGCTCTCACAATTTTATAGTAAAAGTTAAGAGAATGTATTTGTGTTTTTTTTATTTGTTTACGAACTGCCTCGCGGTATGTATGTTTATTGTTTTTTTTCTTATTATTCGGGGTAAGAACATTGTCTTTTTTCGCATTTACATTTTTTTTCGTTCAAAGCCATGAAGAAGACTTTAGTAATCATAACTAGTTTTCGAAAAGCATGTCCATAGTAAAATAATCTAAAATAAAGGGTTGAAACAGGTTGACTATAGGCACGATCGTAAAGAAGCTTAGTTTAGTTTACAAATTGCATACTTTCGGGCTGATTATGGACTTTCCAAAAACAAATTGCATAATTTATGGCGCATTTACTCTCCTTGTAGCACAAGTATATTATTACTTTATAATCCTGCATAATAACTTAATAAGAATTGGAAACTACTCTATTTAAAGAATGAGAAGGTGAAGCGCCATGTTGACGAGCGGATCATTGCTTACAGGGTGGTTCTGTACGAAACATATCACGTTTACTAAATCTTCTCGGAATCTTCAATTTAAGGTTGACTAGATCGCCCAAAAGTATGAAATATGGATTACACCAATGCTTAATTAAAAAAAAAAAAACAAAATATTTTTTTGATATAGTTATCTGAAGAGTTATAAAAATATATCCAAATACAAAACAAAATCCAAATTATACAAACAAATTAATGAGTATTTTATTCACATAGAAAGATAACAACTTATCGTCAACCAGCTTTTCACTCCGACGCATCTTTCCATTCTACTACATGGCACAATATTCTCATCCCATCAGCAGGGATAGAAATGCTTTATTCTTCAGATCGGCATCCCGTATGCCTCTCGTGACCGTGCGCGCTCGGTAGCCCTTCTTGCCACTCGTATACATCACCATTACCATCGTACCATCCTTACTTTTGTAGCCATACTGGCCCATCAGCATCAGCTCCTGCTCCGGACACAGCTGACGGCTGATTACTGATGCGTCAAGACACGACTGGCGCTACGCGCACTCTAACGCCGCGTCTCCCACGTGCGCAAGATCCCGGGCTCATCGGCATCAGGGGCCACCCGCTCTAAAGAGGATCCCTGCAAGCAGACACACACACGCACACCATCATCATAAAATTGACCGTAAAGCTTGCCTCACCCATTGACCCACACGCATCGCGTCCGCAGGTTCAATACAGTTCGAGCGCGTCTTCTGCGAGACACGCCGGTGTCCCCAAAAACAACGGCCCCAAGGTGGAAGGAGCAAGCTGTCGGTAAGGAGGTAGGAGAAAAGAAAAACAAAACCCGGCCCGGGCTGCGCCACGGGGAAGGCATGTAGGTCGCAAGGAGGGGGAGAGAGAGAGAGAGAGAGAAAGAAGACAACGACGGCAAAAACCACCCCGAAATTGTACGATGCCAGGAGGTCAATTCGGGTGACAACGAGCGTCGCCGACGGGCGAAGGCCTCCACGATGCACGCTGACATAATCGATGATGCATCGGCCACTCGGCGATGATGGTGCTCTGATGGTGTTGGAGACGCTCGAGATGATTATCTCGATCGCTGATGAGCGCTAACAGCATCGCACCGCACAAGTCCTTCCATTCGAATTCCGCGCCAATGTCATCCAGGCGACTAGCACTGACCAATCGGTTGTGGAGCTTGCGGTAGATCAATATTTCTGAAGCATGTCTGGGCTAGAAGACCAGAAGATTACAGCGTTTTTAAAATAGAACGATACAGAAAAGGTTAGAATTTCCAACACAGCTTCCGCTTTGCTCCAACTTTTGACTCCCCCGAAGAAGTCCTACATCAAATGTCGCACGCTCTCAACGCCTGATCGGATCTCGATCTCGAATTGGCCGAACCCGCTTTACGAACCCACAAATCAACGTTCACTACGATCGTCTGCGGTTGAGACGATTTACCTTCGTGATGCCAGCTTCTTTTGTTCGTTGTGTTGTAACTGCGCTACCCTACCGTGCTACAGGTGGGATTTAAATATGTTATCAAGCATTAAATTATGATTTGTAGCACCCAGGACTCGATGTTTCAGGCTAGCGGTGGATCGATTCAAAGATTGAAAACGAACATCCCACCTACGACAGTAGCACGCAGATGGCGCGAATTAAATATATTGTCCCAAAAGAGTATCATAAATTCTATTTCATTCGCATCGGATCACCCTGTGAGCAATGAGCCGCTCGTATACACACCCAGTGCTTATAAAGCTATTATGCAAGTGAACAAACTAAAAATATATGTCTATATTGCAAACTTTAAGATTGAGTTACTAACCTGCGCTGAATGGTTTGCAATTTGCGCCTCGAAGTATGCAATCTGTTAGTGAAGATTTAATTAATCAACCCGGAAGTATGCAATGTGTATAACAAGTTCAGTTTATAAACTCAATTTTGCACGTTAAAAAAGATAGTTTTCGTACTTCGAAGGAAATAAAATGAGAACAATCCTATTATATTTATCTTAAACAACAAACATTTAAGGCTGTCTGTTAAAAATTTAAACAAAATATTTGCTCGGTCTTTTCTATAAAATTGTTAGAGCCTCTCCATATGTTTTATTCCTGTTTTAGACAACGTCAACCTGCTCGGTGGAGGGATGTTATCGCACTGAAAAGAGTTTTATTTTTGGAGTATTGGCCGTGCTATCCGCACCACGAGTTTGATGGCCGACCTTGACGACGCTAGAGCTTTGTCGGTTTTGGAATGTCATTTCGGGGAGATTTAGAGATGCAGCGAAATGCGCTTCGGCCATCATAAACACGGGTCCGGTAACTGATTACCGATAAACCCGTAAAACCGAAACACACACACAAAAAACACATTCTTGATCTTGATCATTCTTGAATGCAGCGAATGGAAGCGAAGCTACCTCATTTTCTCCGTACCAATCAACACATCGATTTTAACCTTTCTGCTTTCTATATTTTCACACTACACGCACACACTGGTAGTGAAGTTACACCACTGGTTCACCAACATTTCTAGCCCACCAGCGAGAGGAGCACCGTTTTGGAGATTGCACCCCCAAACGGCGACGAGATGGTGTACAGATCTGGATCGGGATCAGCACCGGGCAGATGGGCACCCAAC
>KZ069340.1:12508-28049 GCA_002091845.1 Anopheles cracens
ACACACGGTTGCACATCGGGTCCGGCAATAAAGTAGCACTTGTGCAATCATTGTTAATTTCTGCAGCGAGTCTCGTCGATGCGATCTGTTGTTGTTTCTGCAAACCGGCTCCCCCTCTGGTCAATGAGATCATGTGTGTAAATGGTTGGTTTTTTCCGCTTGCCTACGAAATTATGCAGTAGAAAATATTGAGGACACCTCCCGTTTTGAATAGTATGGAGTGTGTTTCAAGGTAGCTAAGTCTCTTTTGTTGTGCTTATAGGAAAAAGTGATGAACACGTGATGATTTTTGACACGGTATATGCTATATACACTAACTTTCTATACGTCCTATTGGGCAGAGCGTTTCTTGCAATGACACAATTTACGATGCGACGAAGGTTAACGCGATCTAGCGCGCAGATGATGGACGGTTACTGTATGACAGTTGGCAAGCGCGCTGTTCAACACGCAGCGGGTCGTGAACGGAAATCTCGAATGAACCGGATTCTTTTCCTTTCCTACGCTGATCTTGGTAGCTATTCAGTTATATAGCGAACGTATTTCAAGTAGAGGAGAGCTGTTTTGGTTGTTCCCAAATGGACTGAATAGGTTGAACAATTCTAAAACAAAAATAATCAAGCTATTCTGCACGCGCTTGTGTTAACATTTTAACAAAAAAAGAACCACGGGTCTCTCCTGTCGCAAAATGAGACAGGAAACTCATTTTGCTTTCGTTTGTGTGCGCGCGGCGGGCTCTAGTGCCGTGGCACTAGACGGCCGTTTGCTGTGAGGAAGTCTGAACACTGAATTGGTTGATGGCATAATGGCTGACGACGGCGGGACGCACTGTTGATAGTCGTTTGATGCGCGTTGTTCGCTCTCATGTTATTACGTGCCTTATGCGGGCGCACGAGATTATGTTTGTGCCCCCCTGTCCTTCGAGCCGTGGAGCCCGCATCAGCGCTTTCAGCCCCTGCTGCTTCTCTCATCACCACCATCATCATCATCTTCTTCGTTATAATCGTCTCCTTCTGCAGGGTGCCTCATTGCTTTCAGCTTTGCCACAGCCACATGATTTCGAAACCGGCGGCGAGACGCACGCTTCATCATGAGGGAGCGAACATTTTCAACTCATTTTCATTTGGTTCCACCGGTTTTGCGTCGGCCGTGATGTTTTGTTCCCCCTTCCTTGCTTCTGGACGGTCTACAGTCTCTGCTGTAGTGCGGCCTAGCGGTTTTCACAACCAGGGGGGAAGCTTTTTTTTTGGGTGGGCGGCCACACAAAATTCGGAGCAGTCTGAAGGGCTGATGTTGCATTTAATTTTGGAAGAACTTCCTGGAATGCTTCCTCCGCCGTCTCGAGCGCACGGTGTACTTGCGATGATTCATATCTCCAGATGAAGGTCCTGCTGCTTCGAGTCCGTGCGGCAGGGTACATTCTCCGTGGGTTTATGGCAATAATTGTGTTTTCAAAAGCAGCAGCAGCAGCAGCAGCGAAATGCGGAATGAATGAATGGCTGTTTTCTGTTTCCCCTCGAAGAAGCCGGGTTCCAAACCCCAAAGGCTTCTTCAGACTGTGAAATGTAATTCGAAGGAAATATTTTGAAATGGCCACCTCATTACTTATACTCGCCAAGTCTTGAGGTATTTGAATAAAGCGGAACATGAAATAAGCTTTCTTCCTTCTCGAATACATAACCAGTCGCTAATGAGTAGTTATACTTATTTGGTGGTCGCATTAAATAGCTCATTATATTTTGGTCATAGATTATTATGCGATATTAAGGGAGACTACTGTAGCACGCCCAAATTAGGCAGCAAACTTTCTCCAAAATCCCTTACCGTTATGTCTGTACTGTCTATACTTGTATCGCCTCCGCATGCATATGTCTGCTTTTTTATATCGTTCCCCGTCTTCTCTGAACAAAGTTCGGCCCGAAAGGATAAAAAAAAACACAAATCCCGGACGGAGAACAAACACCACTGACAGAGACGGATCATTTCAAGAAGTTCCTCTGCGCGTCTTGCCTCAAACAAAGCGTACTGATCCTTTCGGAAGCAAAAGCTCGGGAGTGTCTTTCTTTCATTCCGCTTCCCGGTCTCGCGGTGCATCACGATCACGTTGTCCATCCCCCAGGTGCAGCACAACACGTCCATGGACGAAAGAAGGCATGGATGGTTGGCTCGTCAGCAATGAAAACGCCATCTGGCAGTGCATTCGACGAAAGTTTGCACGCCACAAAAAAACAGCACCGAAATCGCTTCAGGCTTATGTGAAGGAAGCAAACACACGCACACACACACACAGAGCCCATTAACCCAGGGATCCTTTTTTCCCGATCGGGCTGCTGCCAGCGAAGCGTGCGTGAAGAGGTAAGAAGGAACCGACAAAACATAACTCGACCGGAGCTGCATTTCAGGCACGTACTTCAGGTGTGTCTTCCCGTGTACCGTTTTCTGGTCCGCTGGCTGCTGCTGGCTCGGCGGCGCAGTCGGCGGGTCATTGCTTCTGTCTGTGCAGAGGTCGACGCATGTGTGCAGCATTTTGTCGGTCTCCCACTGTCCCTTTTGGTGTTGGGCCTGTGTGCGAAGAGAGCTGTACGCAAGAGAAGCGTGGAGCAAGCATGACAACCGGCTCTGGATCGAAGACTGCCGAGAGCGGCAGGATCCAACCGGAAATTTGAACTCGATTGAAACTTGCTCCGGACGGGCGCGCAGTGTCCGTCCACCGGAGGCAACAACGCCCACTTTCGAGTTTCTGGTCCCGTTCCGGTATTTCTAGTCGCTGGTGGGTGCCCAAACACTTGCACGTTTACTGGTTGAACAATTTGCGACGAGTGGTGGAGCAAATCTTTAGGGTTGGAATGGTACAGAGTTCGAATCTCGTCTATGAGAAATGGAGGAACATGGTACATTTTCAAAAATATGCGAATAAGTTGCCACTGTTGTGTTGAAGCGTTTTTAAGCCTGTGACCAATAGATCGACATTCGATTCCTTTACTTCTGGAAACACTTTCCTCCTCAATGCCTCCTGTCTAGAAGAACTCCGTGGGTCAACTTTTTCAATCCAAAACCGTGCCAAGAATAAACCCTGCCCCATTGGTGAAGATAACGCCTCCCCGTTTTGTGCTGTCCATTAGTTTGATGGAAAACTATGAAAAGTTCGGCGGGCCCAAAACCTCACGCGAATGCGGCGAAAAGTTTTTTTTGGGGGAAACTGGAGGGACACGACATCCACCAAATCCGCGATAAGTGTCAGGGCAATAAAGAAAAAGTAGTAAAACTTGGATTCGGGACATCCTTTGGGGGTCGGCCGGAGTCGGGTCAGTCTCTTCCCAGTCCAGTGACTCTCCGGTAGTGTGCGCGTGCCATTAATTATTCATGACATTTTACTTCTTGATTCTGTGGGACGATTATTCCGGTGCTCACACACACATACACACACTGCTGCTACTACTGCAGTCTGCGTCCTCGGTCGTCCTTGATGGCGATGGGCTAGACAGACTTTGGTCTCGTAGTAGATTTTATTTGTGCTTGCTTGAGCACGTGAGCACGTGAAACAAACACATCAAAGAGAGTCGTCTTGTTCGCTGTTGCGACCAAAAAAAAAACAGTATCTTAAGCGTTAAATTTTCGGCGAATTTTGTTCTCAAAATATACCAATTTTCAATGTCGATTCCGTGGGTTTGTGAAGCAGAGTATAAGTGATGCTCAAAAAATAAGCTCAGCTTACACTGAAGCTGACCGACCGACTTGAAGAGAAGGGGGTCTCGTGTTTTTTCG
This sequence comes from Anopheles cracens, assembly GCA_002091845.1. Classification (NCBI taxonomy): domain Eukaryota; kingdom Metazoa; phylum Arthropoda; class Insecta; order Diptera; family Culicidae; genus Anopheles; species Anopheles cracens. The sequence goes on from KZ069340.1 coordinate 16,274, forward strand.
AACAGACTCGAACAGACGAACTTCGCCCGGTCGATAAAAGCACAAAAAATAAACGAACCACTCCCCGGGCCGCCGTCCAACAGCTTTTCCCGAGGCTGTTGACATCCAAGACAGTTCAAGAAGACAGCTTATGTTCTCTTTTGCCTTTTGTCTTGGGAGGCATTGGCTGTGTTTGTACTTTGAACTTTTGCTTTCGTCTTTCTCGTCTCTTATTTCGGCGGGGATGATCTCACTCACGGATGCAGTTCTCGTTCACGCTCTTGCCTGCCGGGTTCCATTGCATTCGGTGTTGTCTGGAGTGTGTGTTTTTTGTCCCGGTATGGGAGAGCATCTGGACGAACCGAGGCGTGCGGCTCGGTTCACGTCGTTTCGCTGCAGCTGTGGCGCGCACAGCTTGTTGGGAAATTAAATTCAGAGACCTCCCGGGGGAAATTATTTTTCGTCATCAATTGCACCGAGCCATTGGTGGAGAGGAGAAACAGAGATGGAGTGTTTTTTTGTTGTTTTTTTTTGTATATATTCCCCTCTCAGACCACAATCAATTTCGAGTTGAGTTCGAGCTGCAATCGAGCGCGAGAGAGCGCGAAGAATATGTGGTGGCCCGAGGTGGCACGAGATCTTGAATATTTCATGCCCATACGGTGCCCGGTGCTCGGAGATTTGCAGGATTTATCTGTTTAGCTGCTCCGGTTGCGCCAGAACCGCTGGGAGCTGCAACCTGACAGCGAAGCTATTAAAAGTGGTCTAAACTTTTGTTACGTGCTCGCCGTAAATCTCTTTTTTTTCAAGCATCTACGTCTATCCAAGTATCCTAACCTAACATTCTAAGCGCACACCTATTCGGATTGCGGCTGCAGGGATAAAGGAAGAATTGAACTAAACTGAAGCAGAGACATTCGAGAAGGGCACTGGCAGCACATCCGGTCCCGATTCCAACCCTAATAGGGCTTCTTATCAGGCCGCGTTGTGTTTAAAACGAAATAAGAACGGTTTCGTTTCATTCGGGCTGCCCTAGCACCGAGTGCTCATGTTTCGTGCTTGCATTAACAACCTTTAGCAGAACGGGAGAAGCCAAAGAACGCAACCTACTTCCTTCGATTGGTTGCCTTGCCTGCCTGCATTGTGGCTCAAGCCACAGCAAGTAAAGGTTCCTCGAGCTGGGACGGACCGGAGCGAGCAGAAATTCGGTTTGCAATGGTAACATTCGTTTTGTATTGCCGCGCAGGGATGGTCCAGCGCAACGGTAAAGTTGTTCTTGAGCAACGAGCGCAATATCTAAAAAGGGAGAAAGCATCTATGTAGATTGCAGCAACATGATACAGCAACTGTTTCGATCAGCGAAGCGATAGAACTTCGTGGTAAAACGATAAATAGAGCAAAACAAGCAGCTAATTTTCCCTTTTTCAATTTTACCATAATATACGCACGGCTTGTTTTTTAGCATCAGCCAGCCAAACTACGGGTGTGGTCCATAATTTGGCAACCCCAATATTTCAGCTCCTTTTTCGGAACGGGTTTATAAATGCAGTGTTACTCCAAAATCTGCCCACCGGGAAAGGTTTCGCCGAAAACCCTATCGCTTGAAAACACAGATTCCCATAGCATGGACGGCGATGGACGAGAATGGACTCCCTGTATGCGATTTCGTGTTTGCTTGTTTTCACATTCCCTACCCCTTTCAGTGAGTTCAAGGCTCGTGTGTGTGTGTGTGACCGATGGAACATAATAATCGCCTCCATTTTTCATAGTTATTTTAACCCTCCTACGCCCGGCGGCGGCGGGTCACTGTGTCTGTTGGGGTTATGTGACCAAACAAAAAAAAAACCCTTCTCTTCCTGGTGTTTGTGGAGGCTTTTTGGACCATGAGAGCACACTCGGGAAAGCACAAGCGCGCGCTCCAACAAACAGTTTACCCGGTCGTACCCCGGTTCTCGTCGCATCGGCGGCTTACCCGCTTATCGATGATGAGGATTTGCGAGGATTTTTATACGAAACCCCGAGGTTAGGCACCATTTCTCTCCTTCGCCTTCTGAAGGGGGGTCTCCTTTTTTGTGGGCTCTCCGTATTACAGTGAAGGCCAATGGCGGGATCGCACCGTGGAAAGGCACGATCACAACCCAGGAACATCATTCGTTCGGAGGTGCTGTGCCGGTGTATGTTTGTTGTGTTCGAAGAAGAGCCTTTAACATCGGGGCATATTTTATCGATCCTTCCGGTGCGCTCTTCCCTATCTTTCAATCGACCGGCTTCTGGGTAAGGAATAAACTAAAAATTATGTGAAATTGGCTGCACGGACTCTCTGGGACGCTCCGGAGAGGGCCATTCTGTGGCTTTTCAGTAGTTTTTCTTCCGCACCGAGACAATACCGACAGAGTTGGTGATCGCTCTGCTTCGTTGGGTCTCGTGGAGTGTTTCCGCCGGATGTTTCGGTGGTTAGCGAATGCACGAAACCAGAAGATTGCTCATAGGCTTTTCAGGTTCAACGGTCTTCTGGTAATACGAACTCATTATCTTTCAAAGCTAGTCGTGTAAGATAAACGTAACTGTGTCTTGATGTACGTTGTGTAAACGACAGACTCTGCTCCGTATTAGAATATCTGGTTACGCGTTTTAATTACACGATTTTGGAACCATATCAATTTTGTCGGTCCTTCGAACCGGATCGTTTTATGGCTTCGCCGGACTGGAATGCATCCGAAACGAAGGCTAAATGGAACGCCCCAACTGGATGACCCAAGCTAATTTTGCATTCTAATAGCACACTTTTTCTCTGCATTCACCGCTGCATCTGCCGCCAATTAATGGCCGTTCGTATTATTCTGGTTAGACGGACCGGAGCGAGCAGAAATTCGGTTTGCAATGGTAACATTCGTTTTGTATTGCCGCGCAGGGATGGTCCAGCGCAACGGTAAAGTTGTTCTTGAGCAACGAGCGCAATATCTAAAAAGGGAGAAAGCATCTATGTAGATTGCAGCAACATGATACAGCAACTGTTTCGATCAGCGAAGCGATAGAACTTCGTGGTAAAACGATAAATAGAGCAAAACAAGCAGCTAATTTTCCCTTTTTCAATTTTACCATAATATACGCACGGCTTGTTTTTTAGCATCAGCCAGCCAAACTACGGGTGTGGTCCATAATTTGGCAACCCCAATATTTCAGCTCCTTTTTCGGAACGGGTTTATAAATGCAGTGTTACTCCAAAATCTGCCCACCGGGAAAGGTTTCGCCGAAAACCCTATCGCTTGAAAACACAGATTCCCATAGCATGGACGGCGATGGACGAGAATGGACTCCCTGTATGCGATTTCGTGTTTGCTTGTTTTCACATTCCCTACCCCTTTCAGTGAGTTCAAGGCTCGTGTGTGTGTGTGTGACCGATGGAACATAATAATCGCCTCCATTTTTCATAGTTATTTTAACCCTCCTACGCCCGGCGGCGGCGGGTCACTGTGTCTGTTGGGGTTATGTGACCAAACAAAAAAAAAACCCTTCTCTTCCTGGTGTTTGTGGAGGCTTTTTGGACCATGAGAGCACACTCGGGAAAGCACAAGCGCGCGCTCCAACAAACAGTTTACCCGGTCGTACCCCGGTTCTCGTCGCATCGGCGGCTTACCCGCTTATCGATGATGAGGATTTGCGAGGATTTTTATACGAAACCCCGAGGTTAGGCACCATTTCTCTCCTTCGCCTTCTGAAGGGGGGTCTCCTTTTTTGTGGGCTCTCCGTATTACAGTGAAGGCCAATGGCGGGATCGCACCGTGGAAAGGCACGATCACAACCCAGGAACATCATTCGTTCGGAGGTGCTGTGCCGGTGTATGTTTGTTGTGTTCGAAGAAGAGCCTTTAACATCGGGGCATATTTTATCGATCCTTCCGGTGCGCTCTTCCCTATCTTTCAATCGACCGGCTTCTGGGTAAGGAATAAACTAAAAATTATGTGAAATTGGCTGCACGGACTCTCTGGGACGCTCCGGAGAGCTCTCGTAAAGATGGCCGCATCGTGCGATTGTGTTATGCAGTGTGGGACAGGAGGAACCACATCTAATCAAGTTACAGTGGCAGGCCGGCAAGTTGTCGTACAAGCGGGCAAGAGTTAAGAGCTGCCGTTGTTTTAAGAGCTCCCGGTGTTAGTGGGGCCGAAAGATTCGAAATTCGATTTGGGCTTTCGCAACGTGGAGAATAGAAATTTGATTTTACGTTCTCGGGGGTGGGGGTGTACAGTGGATGATCCAGAGTGGCGCTATGTCCCGAAGTGTCGTCTTCTTCAGTTGCTCCTGCTGTGCGCAGTGTAGTGTGCATGATAGAAAGGCGTAACTTTGTCTCGTCGTCGTGTTGTTTCTTCGTGGTGGTGGTGATGTTGCGCTTGTTGTCCCGGCCGCCTTCCCGTCAGGTCTCTCCCGTCCATTTATCATTTCATTTCGATCCTGGATCGACACTGGTTTGCCGAGCTCCTGGCAGCTGGCATTTGAAAGGCTGCGGCACTCTTAATGCTGTTTTATTCTTCTTTTTTTTGCAAACGTGAAAAGTTCATGTCCGAGTAATCGGCGGATTCGCTTGAACTCTTCCGCAGAACACCACTACGCAACGGCCGCGCTCAACATCCACAACCCTTGCGCGCGGCACGAAGTTATGGCTGGTGGAACGTGAAAAGTTCATGTCCGAGTAATCGGCGGATTCGCTTGAACTCTTCCGCAGAACACCACTACGCAACGGCCGCGCTCAACATCCACAACCCTTGCGCGCGGCACGAAGTTATGGCTGGTACGTTCCTTTACGGAGATCAATAAATGGCCACTCTCGCCCCGGAGGCGGCCATGTCGAGGCGGAGGCAATACGCGAACAATTATACCACCTTGAACTCTGCAATCGCACTAGCCCGCGAGAGGTCCTCTCGTCTCCTCTTGGAAGGCCCTCTGGTGCACACGGTGTGCCGATGGTTCAGTGCCTTTTCTTGTCGTTAAACCCAACCCCCGCCGGGGGCTTGGTGTGCGGACCGTGGGGTTGGGTTGTTTCGCTTCACGCGAACGTCGTCGATTGTTTCCCGGCGTTTGCTCCCTCGACGTTTGTACGCAGATGAACCCGCCGCGTCCGGGTGTCGACTGCGCGGCCATTCTGTGGCTTTTCAGTAGTTTTTCTTCCGCACCGAGACAATACCGACAGAGTTGGTGATCGCTCTGCTTCGTTGGGTCTCGTGGAGTGTTTCCGCCGGATGTTTCGGTGGTTAGCGAATGCACGAAACCAGAAGATTGCTCATAGGCTCCGCTTTTCGAGTTCAACGGTCTTCTGGTAAGACGAACTCATTATCTTTCAAAGTTTAGTCGTGTAAGATAAACGTAACTGTGTCTTGATGTACGTTGTGTAAACGACAGACTCTGCTCCGTATTAGAATATGCTTGTGTGTATGCGGGGACGACAGCAATCGTGCAGCGATGAAGACACGCATCCAGTAGCGTGCGTGAATGCGGTGACGACAGCAATGGTGCAGCGATGAAGACACGCATCCAGTAGCGTGCGTGTGTACGGTTAAGAATAAGAACCGGCTCCTGGCAGGATCGCCATGTTGTGTCTCAGCAACGCGTTGTAGAATAAAACACCAATTTCACTGTAGATGTTCGCTGTTGCGCGTCCAAATCCAAAAGAGAGCGTTTCGCGCTCTTTGTGCTACTTTTATTAAAGTCCAGCTGTCAACTTGACAGGCTGGGCTCACAATGGTCGCGCTCCATGACAGATGGTTGGTGGCACCACCATCACCATATCTTCATGGAGCATCATTTCCGAAAGGGGTTTTCCACAGGGAAATCACGTCCAGTTATTCCAGTTCCAGGACAACAACCTCTCCGGACACTTCAGCTAGAAGCGGGCATTGTCTCGGCAGCACATCGCATAAAAATGTGCATCATTATTTATATGCGCTGCTTCGTTTTTTTGCAGTGCGAAGCTTTTCAATCCTTGTTTTTTGCACACTAAACACCACAACGACAGCATGTTGAAACATATTCCTCCGGAATGCCTGGCAACGGACATAGAGAGGGACTCTCTGCTGTGGAAGCAGCAAAATCGATGCGAGGATACGGCATGACTCACTCTTGTGGCCGACGGAGGCGGCCGGGCAAGACTCCCTTTGGAAAAAAGAGTGTTCCACACCACAACATCGGAGAGATACACTCCACTCGGCATGGGTTGGATTTTCTGCAGAACCAATTGCTAACGAACGTGCGAGGGAGGCACTACGAGTTGTTGTGGAAAACTTCGAAGTGGTGCGGTGTGGTGATAGAAACATGATTTTTCTATTCCCTCCGGACGATTTCACTTCCTCCACAGCGCGTTCTCTGGAGCTGGAGCCAAGGAAGAGATACGGCTGTTGATCGGTTCGCTGTGTGTACCGCAACCGGACACATGAACGCCATTTGGCTATGTGTGCAGCAGCAGTAGCAGCAGCACAGTGAGATGACTCTTTTTGCTTTCCGCCGACGTACGGGGCGAATTCTTATTGGAAAAAGCATAAACGACGGGAGGGAACGACGATGGGTGTGTGTAATGTTGTGGAAAACCGAAATGGAAGCAAAAGCTCCTCGGACACACCATCGCTCGAACACCGAAAACAGCAGCAACACAGAAGCAGCCAGTTTGCTTTGTATCGTAATGGCAAACCGATAGATTCAAGAAGGCAAAAACACCGGCATCTGCCCCCCGAGAATTTGCGGATCTATTGCATGGCTGGTGGCCTGCCAAACCAGAAACCCCAATAGGACATGGACGTTTTGCGTGAAATAACAACTTTTTCCCTGCGTTTGCATCCTCTGACGAGTGTACTAATGAGTGTTCTCCTTTCTTCGGTGCCACTGTTTAAGCTTTCTGGACGGAAAAGTCGGAAATAATAGTTTGAACTGGAGGTTCCCCCAGCAGCAGCAGCAGCAGCAGGGCGTGAGAAATGATAAGGCGAAAATTTATTCTATGCAGTGATTCACGACTCCCGGTGGCTGGCCGTCCGGGTTTCCTGTGTGCGTTGGTTGTTATCAACCGGTACTAAGGTTCTCGCCAGGGACCGTAAACAGGGGGGCGCCAATGGGTGCAGCATTTTTATTACACGACGAAAAGCTTTTTCTTTTACGGCACTGAAACATCAGGGTGGCTAGCCCACCGGTTGGTGTACGACGTTCGCTTATCGTGCACAAATAATCTGCAAAGAACCATCATCATAGCACTTTGCTGCGGCAGTAGCACCAGCAGCAGCAGAAGCGATTGATGGAAGAAATGGAACGGATGTTTTTTGTTCTTCATTCCTAACAGGGGAGGTTTTTTTATTTTCGTACCGTAGAATCACATTTTTGAGTGTGTTTTTTTGGTTTCTCGTTCCCACTCTCGGCATAACGGCAAGGGCCACGGCGCGCGTGTACGAAAAAGGATTCGACCGGGTTTAAACGAAAAATAAAAAGCGAATTTTATTTTCTTTCGCTCGCGCTCTGCGTTGTTATGGAGAGCTGCATTACGCCAGATCGTGCAGGGAAAGCGGAATGTAGTTTTGCGCCCGATTGCGTTCTCGATGCGAAAGGAGATGTGATTGTGAAATGTAAGAATTTTGGACGTTTACGACCGAAAGCGGGACCAGGGACGCAAAAGTTCGGCGGGACCCGTCGATGGAATTTTAATTAGCTATGCACACCCGTCCGTCCAAAGTTTCCTACGGACACACAACCCACCAGACGGCGGGACCCGTCGATGGAATTTTAATTAGCTATGCACACCCGTCCGTCCAAAGTTTCCTACGGACACACAACCCACCAGAACACGGACGGAAGGACATTTGTGAGAGAGTGGTGCACTAATAACGAAAAGGAGCAACCTTTCCCTTGCTTTGCCCTGTTTTCGGCTGCTCGCTGTGATAAGAACCGGAACAGGGATCGATCCGTTTTTGGAATTAGATTTTAGGAGCAGCTGAGCGCAGAATGATGGCACCCTTTTTCCCGTAAAGGTGTCGGAAGAATCACGACACCGTTTACTGCATGCTTTTTTTTTTATCGCAAGTAAGGAGCTTCCTTTCCATTTCGAAGACACTGCGACCGCGGACCGGGTGACACCGAGCACCGAGTTGGCAAGCAATTTTCCACACGATGAAACGGAGGTTGCTTTCGTAGGAAAAGGCTTTCTTCGAGGTTTCGGGGTGGGACAGGAAAATGTTCATTTTCCCCTCGGAAAAAAGTGAAATAATTGTGGCGTTTGTATGAGCGAAGTGTTTGGTGGAGTTTTCCTTTTTAAGCTAAGCGTGTGACAATGCTGTATGATTGCCGTCGATAATTGAACGCATACAGGGCAGGACACAGCCGGTGGAAGTCTTCTTTTGTAGAGGAAGCACTGGGAAATAGGGATGGGCAAAAAATCCGTCTCAAGAAAGCCTCCAGGACTCGCTCTACGGAGGTGAGGATTAGGATGTTTTCGTAATGATGATGATGATGATATGTGATGCGGTTGCTGCTATATCCAGACGCGATTACGAACGCATGAAGCCGGAGCGCGAGCGATCCCATCTCTCGGATTCGATTTCCCACAAGCCACAAGTTATTATATCCTGCCCGCCGATCGCGCTGCCAACGTAATTTTCTTCCATACGAGAGATTGCTTCGTTCCTTTCTTTTCCTTTCGACTGATCCGGGCGAATTTGGCCTGTGTGTTGGTAGCTGCCACCGACAGATGCGCCTACCTCTCCCGGGCGGCGAGGGATTGATACGGGGAGTTAGCGCGTTCTCTGATCCGGTGGATTTAGGATTGTGTGTGTTGTGTGGGTGTGAGCCGTTTTGCTTCGCAGTTTGTTTGATGTGAAGCGCTGGAGAAATTGAGCTTTTCTCCGGGAAGAGACGACCTGTTAGACCATTTTTATCAAATTTTTATTGCAACAACTACCCCCCACACCACGGGGGAGATATTGTGGAGATGATTGAGATAGAAGGAGACGAGGCTTGATTTGAAGGTTTCTTTTTTTATGCCTGCGTGGGAGTATCTTAAAACAAGGTAAGCTTCCGGTGCTTTGAAGAATTTGTGGAGGATCTGTGTGATTTGTTGTTAGAACAAAACAACGATTTTACGGCATATTTTGATACACGTTAAAATTAGAGATGGGTACAACAACTCCTTTCAGAGAGTTGACTCACTCATCATTCGGGTTCCGGATCGTTTAGCGACTCTTCCAAGATTCGGATCCTTACGGTCAGTTGTTACTCACTCGCGAGTGAGTTTGGATATAATGACTCCCTAAAGAGTCATTCAATTTATTTATTAGGAGTTAACTCACTCTTCCACACCTGAATCACACCTGAATACCTAAAGCGCCTCTCTCCTACGAGATTAAAGCTGAGCACCTCTGGGTGTACCTCGTATGTTGTGATTTAAAAGTCCTAGCCACTTGAAGATCTAAGATATACAAAGGTGCGCATATACAAAAGAGAGCGTATATAACGCTTCTAAGAAATAGTGTTGTTATGACAAATGTTTATTGTCGAACTACTAACTACCAATAATCCTCTTTATTGGAAATATCTATTTCTAAAAAGAGTAAATACATTCTTAGTTTTACTTTACTGATTTTGGTTTCGCGGTGCTTTAGCCTAGAAACGTTGGAATGTAAGTGTATATAGCATCGCCTGTTTTGGAGCTCCGTGTAACCTCTCGCTTTCACGGTTATTACAAACAGCAACCTTCGGGTTGACACGAAGCTCGTCGGCCTACGAGTTTAGCAGGGCATCCACACTATGAACTCGTTGTACACACGGCGGGTCGGTATCGACTCCGACAGAAACGATCCAAGAAAGGAGTGCTATGGCCGACCACTACGGCAAACTCTGCATCTACTACTACTACTGTGACCCGCTAGGCAGGCAAAGGCAAAGTGTTTATATCCCTTAAAGCACCTTGAGTCATCCTGCTCGCCGAGTGAGTAATCAATTTCAATAAAGCAACAAGCACATCAACAGTCCTGGCTGCCTGCCTGCCTGTCTTTCTTCAATCATCTCCGTGTTGGACATCGGCGGTCGTGTCCTGACGAGAGTCATATAAAGTTCCATTACGCCGGATCCTCCCCGTAGGGTAATTGGGTACGCGCTGTTACTTATTCAATCATTCGATCGCTTGTGGAAACGCATGCAACGCACCGATCCGGGTTCGTCAGCTCAGGATCAGGATCCGGGCCCGGTTGGGAGTCTTTAATTAATTAGCCCCCGTGCTGTAGTAGACGGCGCCGGTCACGGAAGGCGACGGTTTATTGGGCGGGTTGTGAATAATTAAATTCAACATTTCCGTGCAGTTCTTCCCAGCAGTAGTTGTTTGCTGTCCTAATCGCCCTTCATCATGCTGCTGGTCTTTCAAGCGCAGACGAGACGAGGCCCAGCTCGTCTTTGAACCCGGCAGCACCGCATCCATGCCTCGCTTGACGTGACAGTGTCTAAAATAAATGCCAGCACCATTCATCCAGATCATATCCTTCCCGGAAGGAACGTTGCCTCCATTTAAAGTGAACATTTTATTCGTCCCCCAACCGCCCAACCGGGAGGAGGAGAAAATTTTGACTTTTTAAGTGGCGGCCCGAAAACCGAGCCCGAGGAAGGTTTCAAAAGGAGCGGCGGTGCGTTTAGCATGTCCGCCGCGTTAGCATAATTTCACCGTTTTGCGAATGGTTTGAGGACACCGATCGACATCTCTTTCCCAAAGGGAACGTGCGTGGAGTGGAACGTAGATAAGCCCTAAGCGCGAGATGTGCTGCAATTGTAGGTTGATGCGTTTTCTTTCCCTCTGGTTGCGCTCATACGAACGGCGCGTTAAATATGCAAATGTCTAGCGTTACGTGCCCCCGGTGGCTTTTTGGCCGGCTGTGAAAGGTTACGCTCGTATTATGACGACTGTGTACAGCGCGCCGTAAAAAGAAGCGAAACGCAAAAGGAAGCGAGCCTCAGAGTCCTGTGTGTTGCTGCATGCAACACTCGCTCCTCGAAGCCGCTCCCGGGGTTAAGCCATGTGCACCTTCATAATTTGCCATGAATCGCTTCCTGAAGGCTACTGTGGCCGCTGCCAGCCCGCAATCCAGCAGTCTTTTTCTTCAGCAGCTGAAACCGGTAGAGGGGAACCGTTTGAATAGCGCAGCGGAAAGCGTGTGTCACACAATAACTGTCACACACACACACATACTATGGAAATGTTTCCAGTGAACTTCATTGCCGGTGCTGGTGGTGGTGCCTCACCCTACTCGGGGTTTCCACGCCCGGACTTGGGCACACCAACATTGTGCACTGTGACGAACTACTAACGAGCAATGTCGGAACTACTGCTACGGCAAAAGAACGAAGGAACGGCGGCGTGTTTGCGCGTCGGTGGGTAAAGGTTAAATAATTCATTGGCAGTTAAATTAAGTACCGCGCCATACTCCCGGTGCGCCGCTTCATCATCTGCACCCGGTGTGAGGCACATAGCACATTTTTCGCTCGATGATGATGTGTTCCTACTGCCCCTCCCTAGTGTGTAAGAATGGACACAACGCCTAGTGCATGACGAAGTTTCTTCATCCCCGGCAAATACCAGTGTTCTGATGGGTTTCGAGTGAAAAAGGTTTAAATAACCACTCGAGAGGCAAGTGTACCTCCGGCTAGTGTATGCTTTCTTCGCTAGATGGCGCCACTAGCCTTTTTTTTTGTTCAGTTTCATTTCAGAGCTTTTTATGCGAACCGTTGGCTTAGGATTGTTTGCTAATTAAAGGCATACACGCTCTGATGCTGGTCGATACTGCTTCCA
>KZ069340.1:28059-42657 GCA_002091845.1 Anopheles cracens
TCGAAGTTTCCCTGTTTCCAACCGGGAAAATCCCGCTCCACGCCGTCTAATGGGAGAGGTATCCATCTTAGGTTCTAGTTATTTTTCTCTGATCGAAACTGTTCTACGAACTTAACGAGATTAACTTCCATTTGGTGGCCAACCAATGTCTTTTTGCGCTGTCCAAAAATATGCTGTGGCCCCCCCGTTCAAGTAATGGGGGCGTATCAATGTATGACCCTCCTAACTCCTATAGGCAACCCACGTATCCTTGAAAGTTCAACACGCACGCAAGGCCGGAGAAAGGAAGATCAATCACCAACCACAAAGGGACATAAAGCGCCGACCGGCAGACGACCACAAAGAGCACAGGATCTTCAAGAGAAGGGTGTTGGCGGGCTCGGAACGGGAACGTCTTTCCCACTCGCAAAAGTGACGTGGGTCGTTCGCCTGTCGGGATAGATCGTTCTGCCACATGGCCGCCCCCTGGAATGCGCTCATTTTGGCGGGGATTTTCGCTAAATGTTGCTTGGTTTCGCATAATTTTTCGCTGTTTCGACCTGCGGTTTCACATAACCTGGGAAGCTACGTACAGCTGTGGAAGAACCAAAAACCCGCAAAACCGCAGTAGGAAGTCGCTCTTTCCACGCTTTCGTTTGTCGCGTCTTGTCATGTCTGTGCTTTTTGCTTTCGTATATACACCACTACCCTGTGGGCTTGATAGAAACATATTTCGCATACCGCCGTAATTCTTTTGCGATACTTTTTTTTATCTCTCGTAAAACGATCCACTAACGTTGAGCTATGTGCTTTCTTTCTGTTTTTCGTTTTTTTTTGCAGCATCAGCAGTAACGTTAGGAGCCTCCTCTGCTTCTATTCCACACCTGCACACAACCTCGCACCGGTAGTCTCGGTAGAACCCACGCGCAGATAGGGGTTTCCGGGCCGGATTCCTTATTGGCGCTGTCCGACCTCTCGCTAGCTTCCTGTGTGCCCCGTCGAAATAGGTCGAACGGCAGGAGAATCCAGCGGCACAGTGTCCGGTACCCGCAGAGGAGGAACTCTCGCCCGTCCGTCGACACATCTTGCAGCTGCCAGCGAGGAGGAGAGCAGTGGTGCGCCAAGTTTAGAGTATGCCTCTGGCAGGTCCGCGGTGTTGTGTGGAAACCAACAAGTTGGTGTACGCGCTTTCGAGACTCTCGAGAAGCACGGAATACATTCCTCCGCCTCTCTGGTCGAGCCAAGCTTGCTTGCTTTCTTACCACCACTCGCTCCAGACAGTGAAGAAGTAGGTTAAGCGACTAGAACATTATGTGCAAACGATGGGTGTGTGTGTGAGGGTGGCAGTAAACCATTTTCAATTAAATTTCCTCCTACCTGTGAAAGTGAAAGTGAAAGCGAAGAGAAAAAAGTACATTGTTTGCTGCGGAAGAGCCGAAATCAACGTGTTATAGTACCTTATTGGAAGATTTGGCGAGGTATTAATGTTCCTAATTGCAAGCGAAGAAACAGTGTGCCTAAGGACATGCAGACCCTGCTTGTGTTTGGTTTTGAGACAGCATAACACAGGCACCAGGCGCCAGCATGTTGGTGATGATGATGATGACGGTCGTGAAGGATGAAGGATGTTATCAATATTAAGCATTAATCGCGCTAATGGATGTGTCTGTGTGCGCGTTATGTGAGCTGCGCGTATATGCTCTGGAGATATTAGGTGGCAGAATTTCCATAATATGGACGCCATTATACTCCAAGTGCGTCCATGGGTACGCACGTGCGGGACAGATGCTTTTAATTACGACTTTTTTTTGCGTACTTTTAGAATAATGTAGTAATTGGAAATGTTGAAAATAATGAAAATCTTTCCATCGAGATGTATCCATGCACACCCGAAGCAAAAACGCGGGTGAGCCGAACCGATAACACAGAGCGTTAATGTGTATAGGCTCTTTGCCCCCTGGAAAGTAAATATTACGAAGTGAAACCATTTCCGGCGTGTACCGTACCAGCATCACCGTTCAAAGAACTCGCACCAGGCTCTCGTTTCAACGAAAACGAAAAACTTCAAATGCAAACAAAATAAAGGGAAAAAAGCTTCCGTAATTGAATTTAAACCTACTGCTCTGATGCTGATGCTGCTTCATTTCCTCTGAGAGAGAGAGAGAGAGAGAGACTTTTCCGCCAGCAGCCACGGCTCGAATGTACGGACCGCGCCCGGCGGGAGCAGTGCAATGCCCAGTGAAATATGGGAAGGGGAAGAAACACAGAACGTACAATGAAAAAAAAACGCTCGTCATCGATGTAATTTCCCAGACATTACACGCTGTTCAGGGACGGACGACGTGCCTGCCCCGATGACGGAAAATGGAGGACAGACAGGTGCATCTGGTGTTTGTATGTGTATCCGTGTGTGGGTCGTATACAATATTCTTACACTGTTTATGATAGAACACACACACACGCATACGGAGCGCAGCGGAAGCAGAAAAGTTTTCGTCATATTCACACAACACATTCTAACTACAGGGAGGATTAGATTATGGGGTTGTGGTGGTTTGAATGCGCGCTTTACACAACACAAAACTATTACTGAGCGACGTTCATTTTACAGCGAATGAGGTATGAGGCGTTGTTAGTGCAAATATGAGCTTAATACTTTAGCTACTATTTTAGCCTTTTTTTGGTTGTTAGATAAAGATAACGAGGTAACTATCCCAAACATATATGACGGAACACAGATCCTTTTAAAGGGCAGTTGCGAGTGTAAACGTTCTCTAGACCTTTAGGAAGCAATTTCCTCTTTTTCCCGCGCCGAGGAAACTGGCAGGAGCCAGGTAGCAGCGTAGTAGTAGTGCCGGCAGCATGTTAGCCCATCACACACGTCCTAGCACAAATTCCTTCATCGGAAACCAATCCATCATTCCATTGTAAACAGCGGCGGTCCGCCGTCCTTATGAAGATGAAATACCAAGTTGAAACAAATAGAAACGGGTTCGACTAAACAAGTATTAATCGAGAAAGAAACACAGACATATTCATCACAGCCACTAGAAGAGAGCGCGCAATACGTACTATTATCTAGGTAGTGTTGTGTATTACTGAAGTAATGCATTACGGATCGCTCCTTTTTTACATTATTACTTGTGATTATAACATCGAACACATTTCATTACGAATCCGGTGTATGGGCGATACGGTCGGACGAAACATACTATAAACAGCGATAACAATTAAGAGTTAAAAAACAAAACAACTATAAATTATTCGCACACGCTCATCTAAAACTAGTAATTGTAGCATCCTCTACTCCCCTAACGAAAAAAAAATCGATAAAGTTTGAAACTTCAAGCACCAGATGCCTCTATAATATTGTGATATTTTTAGTTCGTTTTGCTCTTACGACACGCATCGCGCGCAGTGTCGTGGATGATGGGGTATGCTGTGTGTGTGTGTGTGTTTTTGAGTTGCATATGGCACCCGAACGGAAGTAGCATAATCGTACATCTTCTCATTGGTCTCACCGCAGCAGCCCCCCGGTTAGTGATCTTGCGCCGTGTGTCAAAGGATGTGCAAATGGAGGACAGACAGGTGCATCTGGTGTTTGTATGTGTTAATTTCATCATTTGTGACGTTTATGGGAAATTAAGCGACCACTTCTGGCGCGTAAAATTTCCACCCTCGCTTGAAGAAGCCGAGCCGCCGGTCGTCTTCCGGGAGAAGGAGGTTTTCATGGGGGGGTCGTTGGGGCGAGAATGTCGGTCATGCGCGCCGCAGCGCCGCCTTATCAGTGAACCCGGGCACGTTTACGCACATCTGTACGTTTTCCGTTCCAGTCGTTGCAGACGGTATGCGTCGCATCGATTATGTACGGCTACCACATACGCACCAATCAAATCAGAGACGGGCGCGTATGCGACACCCCAAACTTCAAGTTGCTCCGGGACAACTGGAATGAGAGTTTCGGGTGCCTCGGCAAAGACTCCGGCTGCAAGACGACGGACGTCGAAGATCCTCTGCTGGCCGTGGCCATCAAAGAGTGCGTAAAAACCAGCACAACACTCCGAGCGAACCTAGTTATACGACCCACCGCAGGCGGGCTCTGCTGCTGGGGGTTCGCGTCTTATCGCTTTCGTCCAATATTACTTCACAACTACGGCGGAACAACACCACGGCGATAGTTTGATAAACACTCGTCCCGGTTAAATAGGGCGAGCGGTATACGAAGATATGCCACAACGCACAAAGAAGAAGCCGGTCGGCTGGCGAGCTCCTTAAGACCTAAGTAAATCTCCGATAAAGGCGTGTACGGACGCAGGGTCGTTCGCCCTCGCGCTAGTGTCAGATGCTCTCCGCGTTACCCGAGCCGGGCGTGTATACACGGAAACTTTGTTTGTCCTTTTCGCTGCCGCGCGCAAAGATAATAATTTTGTTTAACTTTCCAAACGGACGCACTCGGGTCGTCCCCGCTGCAGTTTGGGCCGAGAGCAACCTTTTTGTCGTAGATCGTTCTCGCCAAGTTTACACACTGATAAGCGCACCGTACTACACTGATAGTCCCCGAGTATCACTGTTGGCAAGATTCGAAAGAGTTACTCAGGTACGGGATCTGCTTCAAAAATGCTTGGTTTGTTTAACTTAAAAAGGAGGTATGTCCTGTTTCATTGATGCCACTCTAGGACGTGGAACAAATATCCGCGCTCGATATGAAAGGATAAAATTGAATGAGAAAATTATTTTTTTATCGACATGTACATCTTTTCGAAGTTTATGCGTATAAATTGAAATTAGATCCTCCGCAACGGGAAGCAGTATCGACCAGCATCAGAGCGTGTATGCCTTTAATTAGCAAACAATCCTAAGCCAACGGTTCGCATAAAAAGCTACTTGGGGTGAGAACATTTTTAAAAGCATTCCTGTCAGACGCGAACTTTTGCAAACGTCGTCTCCCCCGCACATACCCGGCGACGGGGAGTAAATGAAGATAAAATACATCCAAACCCCATCCCCCATAAACCACCGATCGTGTAGGCCACACCATAACCTGCGCCCGTGTGCCCAGTACAACACAACAGCCCAACGTTCCACACCATTTGTCATTTGATTTGATTTTAATTTCATCATTTGTGACGTTTATGGGAAATTAAGCGACCACTTCTGGCGCGTAAAATTTCCACCCTCGCTTGAAGAAGCCCTCATCGTGCTCGATAATCATTTGCACCAACGATCCGGATGATGAAGCCGCCATCCACCCCCGGCAGGGCATAGACAGCAAGTCCCCAAGCGGAGGGACGAACGTACGTGGAGCAAAGCACGCCGTTGGTCGCGTTCATTGCTTTCACGTGCGAAACAAACAAAAAAAAAAAAAAAACGCTCGTCATCGATGTAATTTCCCAGACATTACACGCTGTTCAGGGACGGACGACGTGCCTGCCCCGATGACGGAAGTTTTGCCCAGCCGGTGGTGTTGAAAACGGAAAAAATGTTCTAACGTTTTACGAGACTTTGGGGGACGCTCATCTAAAACTAGTAATTGTAGCATCCTCTACTCCCCTAACGAAAAAAAAATCGATAAAGTTTGAAACTTCAAGCATCAGATGCCTCATAATATTGTGATATTTTTAGTTCGTTTTACTCTCACGACACGCATCGCGCGCAGTGTCGTGGATGATGGGGTATGCTGTGTGTGTGTGTGTGTGTGTTTTTGAGTTGCATATGGCACCCGAACGGAAGTAGCATAATCGTACATCTTCTCATTGGTCTCACCGCAGCAGCCCCCCGGTTAGTGATCTTGCGCCGTGTGTCAAAGGATGTGCAAATGGAGGACAGACAGGTGCATCTGGTGTTTGTATGTGTATCCGTGTGTGGGTCGTATACAATATTCTTACACTGTTTATCATAGAACACACACACACGCATACGGAGCGCAGCGGAAGCAGAAAAGTTTTCGTCATATTCACACAACACATTCTAACTACTGGGAGGATTAGATTATGGGGTTGTGGTGGTTTGAATGCGCGCTTTACACAACACAAAACTATAACTGAGCGACGTTCATTTTACAGCGAATGAGGTATGAGGCGTTGTTAGTGCAAATATGAGCTTAATACTTTATCTACTATTTTAGCCTTTTTTTTTGTTGTTAGATAAAGATAACGAGGTAACTATCCCAAACATATATGACGGAACACACATCCTTTTAAAGGGCATTTGCGAGTGTAAACGTTCTCTAGACCTTTAGGAAGCAATTTCCTCTTTTTCCCGCGCCGAGGAAACCGACAGGAACCAGGTAGCAGCGTAGTAGTAGCGCCGGTAGCATGTTAGTCCATCACACACGTCCTAGCACAAATTCCTTCATCGGAAACCAATCCATCATTCCATTGTAAACAGCGGCGGTCCGCCGTCCTTCGTCAAATGGTAATGAAAGGAAAAATAAATCAGCGGAAAACACGCAAAGCTTTTCCGCCAGCAGCCACGGCTCGAATGTACGGACCGCGCCCGGCGGGAGCAGTGCAATGCCCAGTGAAATATGGGAAGGAGAAGAAACACAGAACGTACAATGGAAAAAAACGCTCGTCATCGATGTAATTTCCCAGACATTACACGCTGTTCAGGGACGGACGACGTGCCTGCCCCGATGACGGAAGTTTTGCCCAGCCGGTGGTGTTGAAAACGGAAAAAATGTTCTAACGTTTTACGAGACTTTGGGGTTTTTTATGAACGAGTTCTAAAAGAAGTTATTTTAGGAAGAGCGCTATTGGATTTATGAAGTTTTTTTACGTTTGTTTCAGTATTGAATCACGTGGTTCTAGCTTCAAATACCAAGGTCAATGGAGTTGGGTCCGGAATGCAAATATTATAGCGTAAAAGAGTTGAACATTGAAGCAATCGAAAGTTACAAGTTTACGAACACATTTCATTACGAATCCGGTGTATGGGCGATACGGTCGGACGAAACATACTATAAACAGCGATAACAATTAAGAGATTAAAAAAAAAAACAAAACAACTATAAATTATTCGCACACGCTCATCTAAAACTAGTAATTGTAGCATCCTCTACTCCCCTAACGAAAAGGAAGAAAGAAAACAGAGAGACGCAGCGAACGTCCTCTGGTGGATGGGAGGAGTCGAAAGGAGGCAGAAATCAGTGGGTAATAGGGAAAAACAAAGCTAGCACGATAGAGAACTTCGGTCGCAGAAAACAGAAAACGATTAATCATAACAAAGGTGACTATTTGGCACTATTCGTTTAACTAGAATACTTTATTCCTTTAGTACGTATAGCTTGCACATACAATACAGATAAGATTTACATAGGAGAATTTATCTTTATCCGAGCGTGCGGATGCGGGTTTGTGTGTGATTTTTGTGTGATTATTAATTAATACATATAAATTCGTGTGAAGTAAGGAATGTGTATGAATACATAATTGCTAACGCCAGCACTGGTGTATGATCGGTTAGGCTTTATATTTCGCCCCGGCCAAGGAGCATCGCTAGCAGCAAACTAAAGGTGTTGTTACTTGATATGATAGGCTGCTGCTGATTTGCAGGTAAAAACTTGAAAAGCGATTGTATTGTTTCGTTTTCTTCTCTTTTTCACAACCCTATGGTTAATAACGATAATAATATAGGATGTTATTCTATTCGGAACATTCATGTACTGTAAACCTTTTCTAAAAATTATTACATAACGAATATTTTTACCCGTTTAGCAGTAAAGTAAAAGCTACCTAAGCGCATGTAAACATATCCACAATAACCAGTAAAAAAACAACAGAACGGAGCAAATATACGAGAGGAAACAGCTCGGTCTCTAACAATAATTAGTGATGGCACGCAATCGAAGGATGAAATTCGAGTTCACAAAAGCATAATGCGTCATTTTCGTTCAATGTGCTTCAGCTCAAACTGCAGTAGAAGTATATGAGTCTTTTTTAACGGTGTAGGTAGATAGAGAGATATAGAGGACATGCATATTTGTATATAAATGGTACGAAATAAATTACATAGTATCATTGGTAATCATAAGTATGAAGTTGTTTTTTTTTTGTTTTAAATATTAACACTAGAGCGGTATGCTTAAAAAGTATGCGTAATTACAGGAACTGGATCACCACTTACGTTACTAAAGAAGATATGAAGATGAAATACCAAGTTGAAACAAATAGAAACGGGTTCGACTAAACAAGTATTAATCGAGAAAGAAACACAGACATATTCATCACAGCCACTAGAAGAGAGCGCGCAATACGTACTATTATCTAGGTAGTGTTGTGTATTACTGAAGTAATGCATTACGGATCGCTCCTTTTTTACATTATTACTTGTGATTATAACATCGAACACATTTCATTACGAATCCGGTGTATGGGCGATACGGTCGGACGAAACATACTATAAACAGCGATAACAATTAAGAGTTAAAAAACGCACGCTAAACACGCTAGAGAAGAAAAATCATTTTAAAAAACAGGAAGAAGCGCGACGCGATACCAACTGCAAACGTGAGTGAATTAGTGAGTATACGAACAGATGAAAATACGGACGCGGGATGGGAACCGCGAAAAAAGCGCGCACTATTAGTAGACAGCCAAACCAACAAAAAAAAACAGGAAGAAAGAAAACAGAGAGACGCAGCGAACGTCCTCTGGTGGATGGGAGGAGTCGAAAGGAGGCAGAAATCAGTGGGTAATTCATAATTTTAATTGTTTTCACTGTTCAACAGTAAAAGGCTTTTCATTTTTCTCAACATCTTTCCTTATTGCGTTTTGCTCGTTCGTTTCGATTACAGCTTTGTTCGGAGTTCTAGGGGTTATTTTTTGCTAATGGAAGTGGTGCTGGAATAGTAGTTAGTTTACGCATGCATTTTCATTTTATTTACACCATGTTCACTAAATGTATATGTGTTATGCAGCCGCAAAACATCAATTTACCAACTGTAATATTGCAGAAGTTAAAGGCAAACATAACGAAGAAAGGGTACGCAAGAAACGGTGCTCTTACGGAGGGTGACAAGAAGAGTTTATCTTGTCGTGGAATGAACATATATATATCAAATTCCTAGATTAAATATAATCATGCCTTTTTCCACGCTGGACCTTACGAGAGGTTTACGAAGTCGCAGAACAATTCTGTGTACTGTGTATGTTAGTTTCGATGTGTCCAAAGAGTTAATGTTTGATGTTGTCAATTCGACTCATAATCTCCGATCTGCAATCATCTTTCTTATGCTTGTTACATACACACGCATTACTATCGCATTATTACTTTGAGTATTGTCACTAATAAACGTAAGACGTACGTATTAATGACACAATTTAATTGTGACAGCGTGATAACGCAAACCTCTTGGGTTAAACTTTTTCTTTTGCCTTGGCTCAATACCATTACCTAGGTCTTATGGCTGTCATTACTGGCTTTCATTGCCTTATTTATAACCCTCTCCTGGGTAGTCAGTCCTGAAGACGGTAGGTACGAAGAGACGGTCCAGTTTGAACCTTGGACCTGAGACCCTGAGTTAGACGCAACAGGAAATAAGATTCTAAACGCAAAAGACGCTTTAAAGATATCCATAGTTTAAGCATTTGTTCAGCGGTAACGCACTTGTTCGCCACGTAGAAATCAAATTTCGTAACATCTTCTCACGGCATCGTAACAAATTATT
Source organism: Anopheles cracens (assembly GCA_002091845.1). Classification (NCBI taxonomy): domain Eukaryota; kingdom Metazoa; phylum Arthropoda; class Insecta; order Diptera; family Culicidae; genus Anopheles; species Anopheles cracens. The sequence goes on from KZ069340.1 coordinate 37,706, forward strand.
CCAGCACCGCTTGCCAATTCCATATGTACCTGGTTCGACAATATTTTTCCTTCCCTGCCATATGTTACTTAAGCTTTTTGAGCGTCATTATTCTAGCTTGTCGATGTAGTCCATAGGATGTTCGTTTTGTCAAATACTAATCAGGTAAATCTCCCATCCGATAGTAGCACCCAGCGTAAAACTAACCCGAAAGAAAGGTTACCTCACGGCGGCGTTTCCTGTTGCCTGTGTTGTGTGGATGTGTTTATGACCATTTCTGTGTGACTTTGCACAACTCTTATCTTCACGGTTTTCTCCACGGTGTGATAATGTCAAATTAGTGCATTTCATTAAACGTATATGAACTACGCGCCGAACGACGCCGCACAGAGCCATCCCACCGCAGCGAGTTACGCTACTCTAGCGTGTTTAGCGTGCCTTTCGCGTTGGTGTGTTCTGTCGGTTATCTTTCGGTTTGGTCCCGAGCAAGCGTAAAGTTTTTGTACTGTAAATTCTGGCCCTTGCAGAAGACCGTAGCAGGTCTCTTGTTTGTATTTATTGCTTGCTTTTCTCAGAACGTCACTAATATTTCCTACGTTTCCATCGGAAGAACATGCTCATAATTTTAATTGTTTTCACTGTTCAACAGTAAAAGGCTTTTCATTTTTCTCAACATCTTTCCTTATTGCGTTTTGCTCGTTCGTTTCGATTACAGCTTTGTTCGGAGTTCTAGGGGTTATTTTTTGCTAATGGAAGTGGTGCTGGAATAGTAGTTAGTTTACGCATGCATTTTCATTTTATTTACACCATGTTCACTAAATGTATATGTGTTATGCAGCCGCAAAACATCAATTTACCAACTGTAATATTGCAGAAGTTAAAGGCAAACATAACGAAGAAAGGGTACGCAAGAAACGGTGCTCTTACGGAGAGTTCTGCATAGTCTGTAAACCATTCGTGTCTGCTGTCTTAGAAACGTTTACTAACATTGCTAATTGTTTAATATCATTTTAAGAATCGTGTGTTTATAAATATACAGAGTGTTGCTATGCAAAATTAATCCACCTCGCTAATTGCTTGTATTTTTTCTGTTAATTAATAGTTTTTATAATGCATAGTCGTTGCCAATTGTTCAAACTTACAAAGCGTTCGATATTTAATAATTTGTGATAATTCTGTGGATTTCGCAACGACGTTCAAACGTCTCCATCATCGGCGCCCCACGCTAGCGCCATCTATTAGCAACCGTGGTGTATCATAACCGAAGCCAGGTTACGCCAAACTACTTTGACAGTTAGTGTTTTAAAATAGAATTTCTCTTTTCTTTGAAATACAACCTTATATTTGGAGCAAACTTATTTGGAAACCATGCGGCAAAATGGGAACTCGTGAAATCCTTTTAATCTTCTCAACTAATTTTATGTTATGCTTTTCAAACGTACGTCCGCTGGATTCTTTCTCTGTTGGTACGAAAGTGCCCCTTTGTCGTTGTTTTGACGCCTCATTTGACGCTTTATGGAGCGCACAAACGAAATGCAAAGCTAGAGAGTATCTCTGTGCGCTTTGTTTGGAAGACGAAACGTACGTGACACACTCACGATGAAACAGCGCAACGCAAACGCTGGGTGGAAGGTGCCAGAAGCAGTGTGAAGGATGCACGAGTATACATAATCTACTTGTGACTGACTGATTGGCATTGCCGGGAGGAACATTTTCCGACGCGCTTCCTCTACCGACCCTCGTCCGTGTGAAAACGAACAGAAAATAAAATCCGTGGAAGAGTGATATGGAAATGATTCGTGCACGTTCTATGCCACCCTCCCGGTACCTCGTGCTCGGTGAGCGCGAAATAAATGGCAAAAGATAAAAGCCCAAGCTAGTAGGGCCGTAGCGCCCATCAGCGCCACCCTCTAACGAAGTATGACATTTCGATTCGCGTTCTGTATCACATGTGTTTCGCTTTGTTTCGCGTGTGATATTGATACATTTTGTTGTTGCCGCCGTACGTGCAGTTGCGCATGGCGATGACTTTATGTGTCACCGTTGCGTGGTGGTACATTGACCTATTCCGCGGCAAAAGAAGTACAGTCAGGTTTGGCAAAGCCAGTGGGCGCGTGGCAACGTCGCCGGCGTTGTTGTCGATGGCTTTTCGATGAATGCGATGATCCTTCCCGGTGCCGCAGCAAAGGGACAGAGTGAACCGAGCGCGGAAAGATTATAGGTGTTTTTCGCAGTGCTGAAACATAAAGCCGTGTGTACGTAATTGATTGATTGGCTCGCACTGTCGGCAATGGACATATCATCATCGGCTTTACGCGAGTATGATTGAGTTTGATCCATGACGGTATCCGGTGACAGGTTTATCTGCGTTTTCTGTACTTATGTGTAATTTTATTATTTTATCTTTTCACAATAAAACAATACTAGAATATTGCTACTAATAGCTAAGTAGAAGTTTTGACAATTGTGTACCTGTCACTCTCAAATGGCCGTATACTACTACCGCCATCTGTTGGAAACCTATTGAAGCAGATAATGTTTTTCAGAGTCTTCTCTTATATGCTCACTAAAAATATACTATTTGATAGGAAATTTATCAATTGAATCTTGCAAAAAAATGATTCCAAAAGAAACAAGACGTGCTTTTCACTTACTAATGTCGAAAATTGCTCTAAAGCTCGTATGTACTGGGCAAAAAAACAAGAATTTATCGACCGACCCATTTTCCTCCTTTTCCTGTCACACCGCGGCGGGGTAACAAGGATTCGACAGATAGACAGGGTCATTTCTTGTGGAATTTCCCCTGCTTTCGTTGTGGTTTTTGGCACTTCGAGCGTAATTCTAGCATCTTGAGGCTGGCAACGCCCGTCCTCACGGTCGCTGAGCGGCAAACACCTATATACCACGTTTCGTCGTTAATCCGTGCGTCTCCCTAACCTCAGCAGCTCTGGAATTATGGTTTGTCGTCCGTTTCCTGTTGACGTTCTGGAGTTTTTTTTTGTTGTTGCCCCGCTTAAAACTGAGTCCTTCCAAGAGGTTTAAAATGACTTAAAAGCAACATTTCTGCTGGTGAAGGATGGGAAATAATCTGAATGAAGCACGGGCCAAAAACTCCATCTATCTTACCCTGCTCTTGCGGACAGGATAGAGGAAGGTTAATCTTTTTTTGTGTGTTATTTTCCTTGTTAACCCAGATAGCAAAATTCAGGACCTTTTCGAAACGAAGCGAACACAAATCGTTTCCGGGCGTGTGGTGTTGTCCGTGGGAGATGTTTTATAACGAAAATTAAACGTGAAATGAAACAAAAGGAAGCTACAACTTCGCAGCAAACACCAGAGAGATATATAGAGAGAGAGACAGAGAGAGGGATCTAGGCGCAACGACATTAAGCTATATGATAATAAAACGACGAGAAAGTAAACATGCCTGCTCCGGGGAAGATTAGAATTTTGGCAAAATTATTTCTGCATCATCCTAAACATCGTTATTACGGTCGTTTGTCTGTCTCTCCGGTGCCTCCTTCTTACCGGATGAGATGCCCGAAACACATAAAAATCCTTCCGAGCACTCACACACTTTCGGTCGTCGGATGAGTTATTTTGTGTGTGCGCGCCTTTCGCTGTGCGATAGTGCAAGCGTGTACGACAGCGTTTCCCGGAGCGAGATCGTCCCGCACGCGGTGTTCGAGTGTGGAAGGATATTGAAGTTCGGCGTACTTCCCGCGAGAGGGCGAGCGCGCTGTTGCGGGACTGTCATCCAATCAACCTGCACGCGGGCAATCAAATTATGTAGATCTAGCCGACGGAAGACAACGAACGAATTCAATATACGTTGAGGATGCGCTAGCTTTGCCGGGGTGTTTCGCAGACATATCCTGCGCGTCATGTCGTGCTTGATGGATTACTCACTCGCAGTGACATATCAGGATCGCTTTTGTTTCATTTCGCGACATATCGAAAAGCCTTGCCTGCAGGAGTCGAGTGACACTGTCGGTGTCAACTTTCTTAATGCTTCTTTATCGCCTTTTTGGGTATGCCTACGTGTTTGTTTTGGGACATTTATGCGACACGGCGGTTTTCAAGGTTGTTCATACGAGTTGAAGTGTGACACGTGCGCTAACTCCATCGCCTTATCCATGGACAACCAACTCAAGCAGTGGTCGGTACATTAAGATGGTTCTGAGAATGTTGACGATGAACCTTACGCTTCAGGCTTTCATTCACTTAAAAACACGCTCAAAATCGAGATGAGACTTGCACCCGTGACCTGTGACGTATAAGGCTGTGCAGCTCGCACCTTCACTGACCATACGACCGCCCTCCATGCGCTTGCTTGAAATGGCTTATAATAACGATTTAAACCGCCAAATCCTTCCAATAATCTTAATCTTTAAATCCAATAACCCTTGGACTTCACTGTGTAAACATGTCATAATCGGATTGTAACACGCCGTTTGAGCTTCGCACCGTAGCGACCAACCGAGTCTCTCCGCAAGGATATTCGCCACGGTGACTCGGGCAACGGACGCACACACGCGCACTCTTCGATGCGTAAGACCATCGATTAATCATCGTGCTCCTCTCGGCGCCGTGCTGCTGCCGGCACCGATTGCGTCGTGGAGACCAGGTGAGGCAGGCTCCCGATTCGATTAATTTTGAATGGATTTAATGAGTATCATTCGCTCTCCCGAAACGCGCGATTTCATTAGGAATTAATGTGTTTTCCATTACCCGATCGCACAAAGACCGAAAGCTCCGGCTCCGGAGGGTAATGCGATTCGAATGCTGTGGCCAAACGCGGTTGCAGGAAGGCGTCGCATTACGGGTCCACCCCGCCCATGTGCCCTTTTTCTAACAGGGAACTTCCTGTTGCGTTAGTGTTAGATCGTCGTCCTGGGTTCTGGACTGCAGGGGGAAAACTGCTCACGAGTGCAAAAGCTTCCCATTTCCAGTATTGTATCGATAAAACTTAA
>KZ069340.1:46630-57657 GCA_002091845.1 Anopheles cracens
CTTCCTGCGCGCGCGCGCGCCTGCCTGCTCGTGTAGGTCGTGTGGGCGGAAAATGGAAATAATGTTGATGATATTGCCTTTATGCACGAAACGTGTTCGCTTCTCATAATCGTGCCGGCGAGTTTTTTTTAGTTGCGGGACTGTCATCCAATCAACCTGCACGCGGGCAATCAAATTATGTAGATCTAGCCGACGGAAGACAACGAACGAATTCAATATACGTTGAGGATGCGCTAGCTTTGCCGGGGTGTTTCGCAGACATATCCTGCGCGTCATGTCGTGCTTGATGGATTACTCACTCGCAGTGACATATCAGGATCGCTTTTGTTTCATTTCGCGACATATCGAAAAGCCTTGCCTGCAGGAGTCGAGTGACACTGTCGGTGTCAACTTTCTTAATGCTTCTTTATCGCCTTTTTGGGTATGCCTACGTGTTTGTTTTGGGACATTTATGCGACACGGCGGTTTTCAAGGTTGTTCATACGAGTTGAAGTGTGACACGTGCGCTAACTCCATCGCCTTATCCATGGACAACCAACTCAAGCAGTGGTCGGTACATTAAGATGGTTCTGAGAATGTTGACGATGAACCTTACGCTTCAGGCTTTCATTCACTTAAAAACACGCTCAAAATCGAGATGAGACTTGCACCCGTGACCTGTGACGTATAAGGCTGTGCAGCTCGCACCTTCACTGACCATACGACCGCCCTCCATGCGCTTGCTTGAAATGGCTTATAATAACGATTTAAACCGCCAAATCCTTCCAATAATCTTAATCTTTAAATCCAATAACCCTTGGACTTCACTGTGTAAACATGTCATAATCGGATTGTAACACGCCGTTTGAGCTTCGCACCGTAGCGACCAACCGAGTCTCTCCGCAAGGATATTCGCCACGGTGACTCGGGCAACGGACGCACACACGCGCACTCTTCGATGCGTAAGACCATCGATTAATCATCGTGCTCCTCTCGGCGCCGTGCTGCTGCCGGCACCGACGGGTGGATAAGGGAACGATTTACCTATCATTATCGTCATCGACTTCGTCCCACATTCCGGCGGGAGCGTGGGGTAGGCATTAGAGCCCGTACGACCACCACTCTACTCCGCTGTGTGTTTGTGCGAGCCGGGCTATATGCTGCCCTCTCCCGGCTTATGCTGCCGTGAATCCTTTCACGGCCCTCCCGACCACCCCATCGCTCTCCCGGGGTGGGCTAAAATCCTTCGTTTGCCGAGGGGTGGCTGTCGCATGAAAAATACCGTCGGGCGCGAGTGTTTCTCCCCGTCTTCTTCTGGCTGGCAGCTGGCTGGTGGCTTCGTGCGTTTCGCCACACGTCTAATCTCCGTGAAAATCCCGTCACACTCCCTTTCGGCGCACGGTGACGAACGGCAGAGAGAGAGAGAGAGAGGGTTGTGGGGAATGGATTATGTATAAATATTGATGCATCCCACCCTTGGAGCGAGCCCTCGCCGCACGCTCTCGGTTCCATGGGAGAGGAGACACCGGGAGTTTCTTCGGCGCGCGGCAGCATATCCTCTCCACACTTCTCGGCGCATGCTCTCGCCTCGCCGTGGTTTTCTTTTTTACCGGCTCGCAATGCGCAGCCGTGTGTCAACAGTCGCCCCGCGTCGGTGAACACCTCCTCCTTGTGCCCGTGTGTTCTGCCGAAGGGATGTTTTCGTGTGACTATTGTTTTTGGCGCTCGCATTCGCCGATGGGGGTTGAATGAGGATCGCCTGCACCACCGGTAGGAAAACTTCGCTGGTGTGGAAAACCGTGCACAATCAATCAGCAAAACAAAGTTCCAGCCGTTAACGCTCTAATAATTTTTGAATCCTCCTTTGAAGCGATGAGACGATGACGGGGAACGGCGGGCATGGGGCATATCTTAGTGCCCGTAATCTTCAAAGCTGCTTTCGGCGCTCGGTGCTTAAATAGTAGTCAAATGAGTGAAGCGAGCGGAGCCGGGACAGGCACCTACGCTGGACAAGAAAATCTGTTCATCTAACATCTGAAGTGATGGTGGGAGGAGGGTGTCTTTCATCTGGGATTTGCAAGGAGCTAAAAGCGTCGTAGCCCCTGTAGAGTAAGCATCGCGGGAGGTGTTACTGCTCTATCATCCCATCTAACCGTGCAAAGCTCGTCTAACCGACGATCCGTTGGTGAGCGCAGAAAGCACTCCAACGGCACCCCGGTATGTCCCAGCGAGCCCCTCTCCAAGCTCGAGAGCTGGGAAACACACCCTAACGAGCTGCTATTGTTTCACGAAAAAGAGAATCCTTTTCATTATGCGACACCCACCGCCTAGCTATCGCCATCACTTCCCGGCCCCGGAGGGAGTGAACGGTGAGTGAAGCTCCCAGCGGTTCCAGATCGTGCCCAATATTCGCCCTTGGGCGCAGAACCTCGCCATTGCCGCCGTCATCGCCGTCATCGTCAATCGTGTGCTGCTGCTCGCATCGTGTCGGGTCCGGGCCAAGATAAGACCGGGTGGATAAGGGAACGATTTACCTATCATTATCGTCATCGACTTCGTCCCACATTCCGGCGGGAGCGTGGGGTAGGCATTAGAGCCCGTACGACCACCACTCTACTCCGCTGTGTGTTTGTGCGAGCCGGGCTATATGCTGCCCTCTCCCGGCTTATGCTGCCGTGAATCCTTTCACGGCCCTCCCGACCACCCCATCGCTCCGACGGAGTGCGGTAACACAAAGAGTTTTGTGCGCGGCCAGTTCCGGAGGGAAACAAACAGAGGAACTTAAAATGGAGTCCCAAAGTGAGTTGTAGCCAGGATGGATCTAGGTTTTCAAGTGGTTTATTGGTGATAAAATTCGTTCTTGCTTACTATTTGAGCGCGATTGTATTGAGGAGCTGGAGGGCTTAGTGGTGTTTCTTGGTTATGGGTCTAGCTACCACCCAGTACTTTTCCTATTATGAAACCCAAAACCTTCTTTTCGACGTGTGGCGCTTGATCGGAGTTTCCTGTCAGACAGTTGGTGCCTAAGCGTTCTTACGCTTACAGCTGCGCAGTTGACGCTATGCTCGCGCTTGTCGCTATGCTTGCTTCCGCTCAATCAGACTACATCATGACAGTTTCGCGAATCACAGCAGGCTACGACGCGTTTTGACGTCCGTGAATGAAAAGCCATCTGGGAGCAGCATCGCTTTGGGTGTTCGTTCGTCGTTTAGGGAGTTTTTTGCTCTTCCAATTTCAGCTCAATCAGCTAATCGTCTCTTTTCCGTTCCCTATCAGGAGTTCCATTCTTCGGCAGTCACTGTGCAAGGAGGTTAGAAGCGGAAAAGAACTTCGAAGAAGTGTGTTGTGTCACCGTGAGTGAGGTGTGATAGGAGTGGTGCGTCGTGTTCCGAGCAGAGGAAGAAACACTGTGTTGTCTCTCGGTGTTGTGTGGTATTACAAAACGTCTGCAGATCTGTGTCCTCGTTCTTCTTCTTCACTGCGTACTTTGGAGGGCGTGTGTGGGCGCGTGTGTTTGAGTGGGTTGTGTAGAGGAGGCGCCCAGCGGTGTATGAAACTACGAATGCTTGTGCCAATGGTGGTGCTGTGAGCAAACGCGATAAATCAAGGACGAAACATCGTATACAACGGAGATAAGGATATCGTCGGGAGTAACAAGGGTGGCAGGCAGCCTAAAAAAGCTTCCCTCATCGTACGCACACATGCACACACAAACATCCAAACAACAAAGTACCGGATCTCGGGTGCCTCCATTTCTCTCCCGTTTGCTCTTTCGTTTTTGTGCCCTCTCTTTCACTTTTGCTGCTGGTGCGCTCTGCTTGCGTAATAGTATGTGCGACCGAATGGTGGTAGTAGTTCGGGCCGAGTTTTTTTTTTCTAGGGCGACTCTCTCGGCCGCCCTGCGTGTTTAGATGTCACACATTCCACGTGAAATCGAAAGTCGAACATAGTCCCCCGGCGGGCGGCGAACAGCTTCTCTCGTTCGCGCACGCACACTTACACACCATACTCACACACACGCGAGGCCGAGAGACGGGAGCGTATTCGTAATCGGGGGAGCGGCACAGCTTTTGCGGTGCAAACACTCACGCGGCAGTAGAGTGCCGGCAGTAGTGTATTGGTGTGTGCAGCAGGGTGAAAGCACTGCTTCACTCTTTTTGTCCCCAAACAAGCACCATCCGGAGCCGGGGTTTGAGATGGTTGAAATTTGTTACCTAGACGTTAGCAGCCGCCCCGCAAGTGAAGTGAATTCAATGCGTTGTATACTAAAACATTCTTTCTCTGTTTCTTCTTCTATTCTCTCTCCGCAGCTTTTCACCACCACGCGAGGCGTAATAAACAATGGCATAATAAGCACCCTCGAAAAGCTCTCCGACCGTGCTTCTTTCAACGCGCCTCAAGTGTATACGTGCGCCTAATAGGGTGGTAGTGGTAGTTGTTAGTTCCCGGAAAGGAGCAGCTTCTGAGTGCGCTACGTGTGCGAGGGTGTATGTGTGTGGTCGTGGTTGTGACAGCAAGAAACTAAAACAAGTGACACATCCTTTTGCTGCACCCCGCCAAGATAACGAGCTGTGGCTGTAGTAGTGAGACCGACGGACTTGTTTACACAGCAGGCTACGACGCGTTTTGACGTCCGTGAATGAAAAGCCATCTGGGAGCAGCATCGCTTTGGGTGTTCGTTCGTCGTTTAGGGAGTTTTTTGCTCATCCAATTTCAGCTCAATCAGCTAATCGTCTCTTTTCCGTTTCCTATCAGGAGTTCCATTCTTCGGCAGTCACTGTGCAAGGAGGTTAGAAGCGGAAAAGAACTTCGAAGAAGTGTGTTGTGTCACCGTGAGTGAGGTGTGATAGGAGTGGTGCGTCGTGTTCCGAGCAGAGGAAGAAACACTGTGTTGTCTCTCGGTGTTGGTAAACATTTCCCCCCTGGGCTGGGCGCACGGGGCGGAACAACAGGCGGGGTTATTCTGCAGGCGGGATGTAGTTCGCGGAAAATAGTACGTGGATGGTGAATGAGCGTTTCCACGTAGCGAGCGAGCAAAGAACAAGAGAGAAACAAAGATTTACAATGCCAGCTAGTTTACGCTTGTGGCACGAACCAAACGCGCACGCACTCTCCGTGTGTGAGTAGGCGCGAGCAAGCAGGAAAACGTACCGAAAAAAACGCCACCTCTAATCGATTAGAAAACCGGCGCTACAACGGAGATAAGGATATCGTCGGGAGTAACAAGGGTGGCAGGCAGCCTAAAAAAGCTTCCCTCATCGTACGCACACATGCAAATCTAACACCTTATGCTAGATAGTAGATGCAAAAGCCGGCTAATGGACAGTAGTTTGTGCTGTCAAGCGTTCCGTCGTTCAAAAAGTATACGTCAAACATCACGATACCGTTTCCCGCTGGAAGTACACCAGATGAAGACATTTACAATCGACTTAAAGCCACCCGCCAGCGGAAACAGAAACGAATCCCTGGGAACCACCAAAGCCCGGTGTGCATTTGAGTCTATTGTACATGCACATCAGCTAGAGAGGGGGCCCCAATTAAACAGGAAAGAAAACACCCCCCAAACTGGGAACACTCGGGTGGGGTAAATGTGTTTAATCAAAACGACCAACTACTCTTCATACCACCCGCAACTGTTATCCTTTCCTCTCACGAAAAAAGCAAAATATGACAAAGATCACCTGCGATTCCAGTTTGTTTTTTCGCTTGCAAACGAATGTTCTATAACGTACCAAGTGTTGCTACCACTATTATCACTCTACTATTTCTTAACTACCATTGCTGCAAGGCATACTTTACCTTTTTGTGTGTGTGTGTGTGGTACGACGGGACATATGCACCGGCCTGCCTGTAGTCCAGTGAGCACATCCTGCATGGAACATACATCATAGGAATGCTTGGTTAATTAAAAGTTCCAATTTTATTTTTTCTAATAAGCGTTATCATCTTTGATAACTTCACTAGACAGTACAATAACAACTACTCGCTTTACTCGTTCGTGATAAACATTATCGCCAACAGTCGAAATATCATCTGTCAAATGCCTTTTCTCATATTCAAAGTTATTGGTTCTGTTATGTCAATTGTTTAAAATTAACTTTTTTAGGTGTCCGAAACCATTACTAACGATTAATCCATCGATTGGCAGAGTTGTGAACAAGTCTAATAACTGTATTATTCACATGCAATGATTACAACGACGGCCACTTGAGTCTTTCGAGACGAGGGAAAACATAAACCGAGGAGTAGCAAAGAGGGACGTCGCCGTGGTCGACAGGAAATTAGATCGTTCCCGTGGAGCAGAGACCGGCCCGGCCCTCCGATGATGAACCCGAACCATTCCGGTGCGTCACGGCGCCCGTACTCGCGCGGAGCCGTGCCGCGCAACCGCTCCCGGATGCCCTTCTCGCCGCACCATCCACACCACTCCAACCGGAATCACGGTGGGCACAACCAGTCCTGGTACAACAAGGACATGGAGAACAGCTTTAACTACGGGTAAGTTGGCTCGTTGGCCAGGCTTTCCCGCTTATCTTTATGCTGCACCCCGCCAAGATAACGAGCTGTGGCTGTAGTAGTGAGACCGACGGACTTGTTTACACAGCAGGCTACGACGCGTTTTGACGTCCGTGAATGAAAAGCCATCTGGGAGCAGCATCGCTTTGGGTGTTCGTTCGTCGTTTAGGGAGTTTTTTGCTCATCCAATTTCAGCTCAATCAGCTAATCGTCTCTTTTCCGTTTCCTATCAGGAGTTCCATTCTTCGGCAGTCACTGTGCAAGGAGGTTAGAAGCGGAAAAGAACTTCGAAGAAGTGTGTTGTGTCACCGTGAGTGAGGTGTGATAGGAGTGGTGCGTCGTGTTCCGAGCAGAACCCCCCCCCGGTATACTGAAACATTTTCATCATAGTGTGGTCGCATTCCTATCTATTTATTTCTAAAAATCCTCCTAAATTTCTAAAAAAAAACTACTCTACTACCTTTGCTATCGTTCTTCCTTTCTCACATGCTCATGTGCAAGCGATGTCATGTATTTTTATATCACAAATAGCTTTGTTGTTGATTAATATACTTTACCGCGACCGCGTTAAAGCGTATTTCCGTTGTGGTTTCGTTTCTATTCCTGTTATACGCCACACTCCAACCCCCACCCCACCCCCTCGGTTATAACTCGGTTTCTTCTGCTCTGCCCCGTCTCAACCTCAACAGTAGTAGAGGCAGTACAGATATGTATTGTGTATTGTGTGTGTTACGTTTTTCTTTTCGAAACATGAAATGCAAGAAAGAAACACAAACACACGCACACACTGAAAACACACAAACACACCCATATTGCTACATATAAGCGCTTACCGTAATTGTAATTGTAAATTATATATATCATTTTAATTAATACATAATTGTTTTTGATTTTTTCTTCCGCATGCTTTTTGTCCTTTGTGGTAAATTTATATTGCAAAACTATGAAACTATGATACTGATACTGGGTTACCAAAAACTCAAATATGATATGTACAACCAACCTTCTCCTGCCACGACCACTACCACCACCACCAACACCATCATCACCTCTTCTGCAAACTGCATACTTCTTCTTACTACTACTAATACTGCTGCCGAATGTAAAACTCCCGAATCCATCCTCCCCGTTCCTGCGCGCGATCCTTCACCGTGTATCGCTGGAAAACCGTATGCGCTTTCCATATGCTATATCTGACTGTGTGTGTTATGTATCACCTTTTTGGCTATCATTTTACCCGCGATACTACTGATACTGTTGTTGCCTGGTTCGGTTCCTTTCGTGAAACTGGTTGCAAAACGGCCCCTACCGTTTTCCTTTTTGTACAAAATATTGACATTGATTCGTAACTGTTACTGTATCGTGCTTGATTAACCTTTTATGCACTTATTACACCCATGTTGGATTCTATCTCCCTGATTCCCAAATGTGCCCGTGTTGGTGATCGTCGCTTCTTCGCCACCCAAACCCAAAACCCAAACCTAAACCACTCGCTCCGTTCTAACACACACACACACACACAGATTCATTGATCCATCCATTGTGAAGAATCAGATTCATTCATTCAGTTGAAAGATGCATTCATATTTATGAATGTGAATCTCAGTTATTCCACACTAGCACCCTCTGATATTTCATCATTCCCATCTAAGGTCTTCAAAAGTATTAGCATCATTATCACACAGAAAGAATGTAACGGATTCTAATATCATCCGCCTATTGTCGAATGTGTGCCTATTGATTAAGCTCAGTAGTACGAGTCGGGGTTCGGATGAAACCATGCCCGGAAACAGATGATTCTCTTCACTGCGGTAAACACTAAACCAAAATGACCCCCCCCCCGGTATACTGAAACATTTTCATCATAGTGTGGTCGCATTCCTATCTATTTATTTCTAAAAATCCTCCTAAATTTCTAAAAAAAAACTACTCTACTACCTTTGCTATCGTTCTTCCTTTCTCACATGCTCATGTGCAAGCGATGTCATGTATTTTTATATCACAAATAGCTTTGTTGTTGATTAATATACTTTACCGCGACCGCGTTAAAGCGTATTTCCGTTGTGGTTTCGTTTCTATTCCTGTTATACGCCACACTCCAACCCCCACCCCACCCCCTCGGTTATAACTCGGTTTCTTCTGCTCTGCCCCGTCTCAACCTCAACAGTAGTAGAGGCAGTACAGATATGTATTGTGTATTGTGTGTGTTACGTTTTTCTTTTCGAAACATGAAATGCAAGAAAGAAACACAAACACACGCACACACTGAAAACACACAAACACACCCATATTGCTACGACATTTGTTGAACGTTGCTTGAGTTGCTTGAGAGATGAAGTTTACCTTTCAAAAAGAGAAAAAAGGTTGATGTTCTTATGGCCCGCATAGCTGCCAGGTGAAAAGAGGCATAGTTATTTAGTCCCTGGATGCACTACTGCAGCTGCAGCAGCATTTCAATACATTTCGATGCTTAAAACAGAGGATAATATATTTGGGATATCTGTTGTGGTTTGAAGAGTGCCATTTGTGATATAAACTCGGTATCTGTTGCACATTACGCATTAGAGAGTCTTTTTTTTCACTATATTTCACATGACATTTCCGTACCGGTTATCTAAAGCTCACAGAAAAAATACATACCGTCATGTGGACACCATGTGTTTCATCTCCTGCTGTTTACCACACTCCGCGGGGTACCTCTAATGATTGGTATTTGTTGTGCTCGTATAATTCATTTAGCATTTCGTTTTGGTTTACTGTTCCACGCTTTTCCATCTGGTTCAGAGGTGCATTAGTTTCGGTTCGAAGTGCGTGCGTGCTTGGTTTAGCTCCTTCCCAGCATTCTAACATACGTTTCTTATCCTGTTGTTTCGTTTATGCAAGTAACTAGATCTATTACAGTTAAGCATTCATGTTCTTTTAGTGTAGAAAAAGCCAAACTGTTTTCCAATGTTGTTCTATCGCTCTAATGCAAGTTATCCCCGAACGTATGAACCTACGATTCATGAGTGTGCAAATGCAATTTGTTCGCTGTGGGAACGCTCGTTGGCCACTGAAAGTTACCAATGACTGTTTTGATTTTATTTAATATATTCTGCACTGAGCTCTAATGATATAAATATCAATTTAAAACTCCCTCAATATGTTAAGTTCAAGCAAATGGGTAACGATGAAATAATTATCTTTCTTGAATAGCAAAACGAAAGCCCCCGCTTCGTACGAGTTGTCATAAGACGAGTCATAAGACGAGTTGCCATAGTTCATAAGACAATGGAGATTCACGAACCATTGGAGATTCATGATTCATGGCAGATATACGAATCTTTGAAGACTCAATCATCTTTGGATGCATGAACCATTGGAGATGCATGAACTTTTGGAGATTCATGAGTCTTTGTAGATTCATGGATCTTTCGAGATATATGAGCCTATCAAGTACCGTAATCACAGCCAGCACGTGCAGTTATTTCCGTTTAGTTTTGTTACTATTTATATTATAGCGAATGTATGTGCTCGTTTCGTTATCGAACGTCGGCGCAATTATCGCACTGGTGTGGTTCTAGTTGCTCGTTGTAACGAAAAAGTCCCGTCCATAATGCGACGCTTTGTTTCATGTATTTGCGGGCCATCAATATCGATGGGAAAGGACATTTGTTGAACGTTGCTTGAGTTGCTTGAGAGATGAAGTTTACCTTTCAAAAAGAGAAAAAAGGTTGATGTTCTTATGGCCCGCATAGCTGCCTAACGTACCAAGTGTTGCTACCACTATTATCACTCTACTATTTCTTAACTACCATTGCTGCAAGGCATACTTTACCTTTTTGTTGTTAACTACTTGTAATCGCTGCTAGTTGTCGGAAGTGATGGTTATACTCTGGTTATTTATTTGCATTTGTTTTTCACTCACACCATCGTTGGGAAATGTTATTCGGATGTTGTTCGAATTCTAACCCCCTCCGCCTCTCATTGGCTTAGTTTGTGGTGCGATAAGCAACGGTGTAATGCTTCATGATTGTACACCATTTTATTATTATATTATTAAGCAACTAATTGTTAGATAGTAGACTGTACATTTAATTTTACTCTCAAAAAAAAACCTGGAGGCTTTTTATGATCCGTTTGCTGTGATGTTATTTATCTGTTTTATCTTTTCATTTCCATCTCCAAACTTAATTGAGAATGGGAAAGTTTTCCTTGCATCGCTCTGATAAAATCATGTTTGAATTGTCTTGTCGAGTACTTTGTTAAATTCAGTCCGCACTACCACTCGGGCGGTGGAGGCGGCAACGGCGGTGGCAATGGCGGCGGGGCCGGATCGTCCGGTGGCGGCAATGGCAACCAAGCGCCGTCGCCACCGTACTGCCCGGTGGACGGTGTTGGTGGCAACGGGGGCGGCATCAAGTCCGACAGTCCGTCACGTAAGCGGCGCCGTGTTTCGTCGCGTCTGCCTAGCCAATCGCCTCCCGCCTCCATCTGGGAGCGACGTTCGCCGCGCAACGGAGGCCTCGGCATGATGTCACTGATGGGAGCGG
>KZ069342.1:0-12749 GCA_002091845.1 Anopheles cracens
GCAAGACCGTGCGCTCACACATGACACTATGGAAGCGTTCGCTAGAGAGAGCGTTTCTATGGCAACTTAACTCAGTCCTCGCGAGTTAACCTTTGCAATCGTCCGAGCAAACCACACATTTCTAGTTGAGAACAATTAAAAACACAAAAAAACGCCACCGCTAGCCCTAACGACCTTATCGTACAGCAATTAGCGCGTTGGCCGAAATGGAATGATTAATCGAACTTTAATTTATCGCGGCAAGGCAAGTCACCGGCACCGGTGGCACAATAATGTCGCCGGTTCTACTTTTAATCGTCACGCATTAATTCAATTTCGAAAACCAGTCCGCCCCGTGCTGCTGCTGCTGTGGTTGCTTAATAAGGCATCTCCCTTCGCCTTTTGTTTTTGTCTTTCGCTTTATCACCGTGTGCTGAGTGGGCTTGTTTTCATTTTGGGTTGTAAAATGCATAACAGCAATCGAAAATCGATCACCCCGTCCAAACCGAAATCGAGAGTGTGTGTGTGTTGTGTATGCGGAAATCGTCACACTGTATTGTCTGGCTGTGTGCCTCGCGCTACGTGACGTCCAAACCGAAATCGAGAGTGTGTGTGTGTTGTGTATGCGGAAAGCGTTACACTGTATTGTCAGGCTGTGTTCCTCGCGCTACGTCTGCGGCCAGTTGTTACTTACTCGCGAGAGAGTTTCATTATAGCGACTCCCTAAAGAGTCATTAAAATTTTATATTGGGAGTCAACTCACTCACTCACTCTTACTCAGTACGCACATCTCTAGTCCGAAGTGCTCGAACTGATGCGTCATGCTATTGTGAGCAATAGCCGCGAGACTTGAAGTCGCGATCCCTACATTCTGCTATGAATGCATGTCATTCAGCAACTTCTAGCGCATTGCAACAGCATCAGAAATCTATCGCGACTCGATCTCACTAGGTCAGCCCTAAAGCGCTAAAGGTTAGGCATCTTCTTCGGCGCAATTGTCCGCGAGAGATCTCGTCTCTCGCTGTCTTCCGTCAATTAGCCTCAGGGACTTCGGTGCACGGCGATCGCAATGCATCGCAACGATTTCCCAGAAAAGGGAAATGGCGGAAAACCGTGTGCCAGTCCAGTTGGTGATGGGGTTTTACCGCCTTCTCATCACCCGTAACTCAATGACCCGTTGATCTCAATGTTGGGATGCTGAGGCTTTTTGCGCTCGACCTCTCCTTCGCAGTTTTTCTTCGCCCCGTCCAGAACGGACGTACGAACGAAAGAGGCGGAAGAGGCGGATCAGTCAGTTTCTTTAAGAGACACAAAACTTGCACAAAACACTAAAGCAAACACGGCAACAGGAAAATGAGGTTCGCAAGTGGAAAATGCACTTTTGCACGCCGTAGCAGCAGCAGCAGCAGCCCTAGATCGAGCAGCGGCCTCTCCGCTGGTCTAATTGTTGGCCGCTGCTGGCTATGCACCGCATAGTAACTCTCGCCCGCGCGGTAGTGAAATTCGAACCAAAACAACTGGATGTTGCGGTCGGGCCTGCTTTTTTTTTGGTTGGCACGCTACGCTCTTCACCTTAATTGAATTGGCTAATTTAGATGAGTCCGGATGATCGCGCACACCTTCCTTTTTCTTTCGCTCCGCCACGAAATGGAAACGATTTGCCGCGGTAGAAAGCGCCAGATGGCGCCACTGCGAATGACTTAGTCGATTGCGCCGTGCCGCGCAGACCATTCGAGAGCGCGAAAGAGGTGGACGGAAATTAACGTTTTGGGATCGTCGCAATAACTAAACGCGCTTAGTGCAAATTTCACATTGTGGCTAATCAAATCACAAGACAATGGATCGGAGATCGACTTCGGCTGGGACGCTGACGTAACGAACTGCCCAAGAGATGGGTCGTAAACGGAAGCGGGTAATACTCACGAAGTTATGAAGTAAATGAAGAGCAATGGCCCTCTCGATCGATTAAATAACTGTTGTCGCGAATGTAAAACAGAGCACTCAACAGTAACAATCTGGGGATGGGAGATAGTAGCTTCAAGACTTTAAACGTAACACAAACGTATCTCCATATCTGAAATCAAAAGTTTTATGGCGTGAAACGAGCCCGGCTCTGAAGAGTACGACTAACTCTCCCCTCCCACTAGAACATCTAACTGTTCTAATCGTTAGCCAAGTTACGCGGCTCCTCCAAAAGCAGATACCAGTAGCGGTACCGAAATTCAGCGTCTGGCCAGAGACAGATTCGCTAATGGCGAAGCGTCATCCTTCGGTGAGGTAACGGTCGCGCGCCGTTCAAAATGGAAGTAGGATAAGCATTCTCCACACCGTCGTCGTCGTCGTCATCGCAGAACCTCGAAGTCATGATGGGTTGCGTGCGTTGTATAATAATTGCAATAGGCAAACAAAAGCACACAGAAACCTGCGAGACGAGAGGAAGCAAACGGCAGCAGGCAACAAAGGCAGGGAACGGAGTAAATCTTTTTCCAATTTCTATTAATTACGACTTCCGAGCACGTTGCACGCGTCGCTGTCATGCTGGCAGCGGAAAGGCCAACGGGACGTCGTTCCGACCGTTGGCCTCGCGGATGTGGAGTAAACACACTCGACGCTTGGGATTCGCGGAAAGTGGCGGACTCTTTCAAGTCAAGAACGCTTCCACTGCTCTGTGCATCCTCTATCACATCCTCCGGAACCACTGCTCTGGAAACAACAGAAAAGGGAGAAACAAAAACAAACAAACGCTGATGCCTAGGCCATGTGGTCCCCTAGCACTGGAGAATGGTCCGGGATTAGCTCTGCCCGGGGTGTCGTGGTAATTGAAAGATCCATTGAAAAACAAAAAGAATGCACCTCAAACACTCCTACCGTGGGCGAACTGCACTGCGAGGGAGAAACAAAAACAAACAAACGCTGATGCCTAGGCCATGTGGTCCCCTAGCACTGGAGAATGGTCCGGGATTAGCTCTGCCCGGGGTGTCGTGGTAATTGAAAGATCCATTGAAAAACAAAAAGAATGCACCTCAAACACTCCTACCGTGGGCGAACTGCACTGCGCCGAACAATTGGGTTGGCCTGCCACAGCCGAGGTCAGGAACGAACGGTAGCGTCGCCCAACCCTGGCGCGGCCCTGACTGAAGGCCGCATCATGGACGCGTTTGTTGTGGCACACGCGTGACAGATGGTTCAGCGAAGTTCAGCCGAACGAGCATAATGATCATCGTAGGCGTTGGATTTAGAAAGGGCACCACACGCGCTCCTAACCACAGATCCACGATTAGGTCAACAAACAACCGACCATACAAACCGGCCACAATTGGGACTTGCGGAGGGAGATAGTGCAACGTGCGTGGGCCGCGTCCTCTTGACACGTGGTGCAACGCCGCGGGTTTCTGTTGAATCACCTGCGCGCGATAAGAGCGATCGATTCCGACCGTTTCCCCGTGTGGGTGTCGTGTACGTTCGGTGTTCGGCGCGTCTGGTGTAAATATTAACGCACATAAAACTCATCGATCCCTTGCCCAACTGCTCCGACTCCTGGGCGTTGATCGTTGTTTGTTTATTTAGATGGAGAAACGCATTTACGTGCCACAACGCTTGTCATTAATCACAAAGTCTGGTGTGACTTCGAAGAAATAAAGTCATTTTCGGACGAATTGATTGTTGTGAGTGTGTGCGATCGATGCCCTTTCGGCAGATCCAACGACGCTGACGATGGGCAAATAGCTGACAGTCCCGGCTGACGTATGTGGGATCCGTTTTTGGGTGTGCCGGAAGGATGTTTGTTTGCTTCAGTTCGGTGGAAAAGGCGTGTTGGAAAGTTTTTATAACTGGAATGATAAACGTCTAACCGTCGTTAAGTCAAGGCTAGCCATTACTGGCTTTATTGCAGTGAATTGAACTTGATGGTAGTAATATTTCTTTCATAAGTTTTACACCACCGAATTGAAGTTATAGGAGTGAGATGCCAGGCAGAAAACAAAGTCATTAAGCCAGTATTTGCCGAAGAACATCAACATCAACACGCATTTCTTGGATATCCAGAATCTGGGTCAACTTCATGGTAGTAGCGAAGGAAATCGTTTGTTAACATCCGATTACTTCGTTCCAGCAAATAGACCTGTAATCCAAAAACCGACAACCTTGCGCAGGGCCACCGCAGAGAAGAAAACACAGATATTCGTTCATCCAAACGCAAATGAGGATATGGACGAGTTACAGTACATCGATTGTTATGTTATTCGTTTGTAAGCAGTGTTAGAAACAAGTGGTGATCGCGCCTTAGACGAATGCACACGGGGAGGATGCGTGAGCTGCCACGCTTATTGCTGCAAAATGCTGTCGAGGCAACAACGAGATTCATACAGTGAGCATCAGGCTATGTGATGAAATACATCATATGTCAGATTTGCGTATATTATAACGCATTCTTAGTTGATTTTAGAGATACTGTTTTATATCTTCTCAACTGCATTATATTGTATGTCTTCTCCACTCCAATTGGTGACGAGGATTGGATATTTGTTGCCTATTGAAGGAGTAGTAGTCTCTTTTTGGCGTTGGATTCTTCTCCCATTGCTCCCAATGTGAAGAGGGCAAGGAAAACTAGCTCATCAGTAACAGTGCGTTAAATTAATCCCCATCTTTAGTGTGTGCGAGAAGAAATAGCACTTACTATTACCAGGTTTTTTTTTCCAAACGTACAAATGCGCACAAGATGTAGACCTCATCCAAAAATTGCTTTTCCATATTATTTCCCACAGAAAGGAAGCAATAAAAAGTAGATCCTCACCTAATCGGGATCGGCAATTGGTACATCATTGCATGCCTCCTCTTTGGCTACACCCCACACACTCCGCACTTTTTTTTCCAAACGTACAAATGCGCACAAGATGTAGACCTCATCCAAAAATTGCTTTTCCATATTATTTCCCACAGAAAGGAAGCAATAAAAAGTAGATCCTCACCTAATCGGGATCGGCAATTGGTACATCATTGCATGCCTCCTCTTTGGCTACACCCCACACACTCCGCACATAGCGAATCGATTAACCTAGAGACTAGAGAGATCACCCGATCACTTGCCACGGCGGTTAATATACCGATGGGGGATGATCAACGAGCAGAAACTCCAACGCTTTTTGCATTTCTTTCCTACTCCACCGTACCGCAACTTGCGCACGCGGTGTGTTGTAGTTACCCGTTTAGCGTACAGCGTGTGGGACGGGTAATGTCGTCACCTTTCGCTGTTTTAAAAGCGACCTGCAAGCCGGCTTCCATAGTGGGGGCTATGGCGGCAATCTCGTTTAATGTCGATCACGTTCAATCGGGAGTGTAACTGTGTCCAAAACACACAAAAAAGACCGCGAAGGAGTCGACCCACCGGGTGGAACGCACGCACCGTCACCATGACACGATCAATTGGGATCACCTCCATACGCGGCGCTCGTGCGGCTAAACGCGGGAGGAAGTTGGAAAAGATGATTTGCACGCCGCATCATGTCCCACGCCAACGAAAAAAAAAACGGCCATTAAGGTAAGCTGGGCTGAATCCTTCCGCATTCGAGGCATCCCTGTCCGAGCCGGTTTCTGAGTTTCAGCCCGGTAGCTGATCGCTTCTAAGTTCGGCGTGAAGTTGAAGCCCACGAAGCTGTGGTTTTGCTTTCATCGGCTGCTTCAACACCGTGTCCACTCTAGGCGATCCCATCGGACATTCCCATTGGAATCGAGCCGAGAGCCACGCAAAGAGTTTGTAAGCAGTGTTAGAAACAAGTGGTGATCGCGCCTTAGACGAATGCACACGGGGAGGATGCGTGAGCTGCCACGCTTATTGCTGCAAAATGCTGTCGAGGCAACAACGAGATTCATACAGTGAGCATCAGGCTATGTGATGAAATACATCATATGTCAGATTTGCGTATATTATAACGCATTCTTAGTTGATTTTAGAGATACTGTTTTATATCTTCTCAACTGCATTATATTGTATGTCTTCTCCACTCCAATTGGTGACGAGGATTGGATATTTGTTGCCTATTGAAGGAGTAGTAGTCTCTTTTTGGCGTTGGATTCTTCTCCCATTGCTCCCAATGTGAAGAGGGCAAGGAAAACTAGCTCATCAGTAACAGTGCGTTAAATTAATCCCCATCTTTAGTGTGTGCGAGAAGAAATAGCACTTACTATTACCAGGTTTTTTTTTCCAAACGTACAAATGCGCACAAGATGTAGACCTCATCCAAAAATTGCTTTTCCATATTATTTCCCACAGAAAGGAAGCAATAAAAAGTAGATCCTCACCTAATCGGGATCGGCAATTGGTACATCATTGCATGCCTCCTCTTTGGCTACACCCCACACACTCCGCACATAGCGAATCGATTAACCTAGAGACTAGAGAGATCACCCGATCACTTGCCACGGCGGTTAATATACCGATGGGGGATGATCAACGAGCAGAAACTCCAACGCTTTTTGCATTTCTTTCCTACTCCACCGTACCGCAACTTGCGCACGCGGTGTGTTGTAGTTACCCGTTTAGCGTACAGCGTGTGGGACGGGTAATGTCGTCACCTTTCGCTGTTTTAAAAGCGACCTGCAAGCCGGCTTCCATAGTGGGGGCTATGGCGGCAATCTCGTTTAATGTCGATCACGTTCAATCGGGAGTGTAACTGTGTCCAAAACACACAAAAAAGACCGCGAAGGAGTCGACCCACCGGGTGGAACGCACGCACCGTCACCATGACACGATCAATTGGGATCACCTCCATACGCGGCGCTCGTGCGGCTAAACGCGGCAGTTGGAAAAGATGATTTGCACGCCGCATCATGTCCCACGCCAACGAAAAAAACAACGGCCATTAAGGTAAGCTGGGCTGAATCCTTCCGCATTCGAGGCATCCCTGTCCGAGCCGGTTTCTGAGTTTCAGCCCGGTAGCTGATCGCTTCTAAGTTCGGCGTGAAGTTGAAGCCCACGAAGCTGTGGTTTTGCTTTCATCGGCTGCTTCAACACCGTGTCCACTCTAGGCGATCCCATCGGACATTCCCATTGGAATCGAGCCGAGAGCCACGCAAAGAATTGGCGCTGCCGGTTGGATGAGAACGATCATCGCCTAGCGACGTGTGGCTTGCGTTTGGTTCGTTTCCCCATTACACGGCAGTTCGCGGATGGACTTTTCAAGGTCGTCCAAGCATAAAAGTGGTTGTTGATGATTGCAGCAAAGAAGAAATCCACCCGAGTCGCAATAAAAGCGGGAAACGAACGACATACACACACACGCGTGCGCGCGAGCTGATTTCAAACGAAATAATTGGGATGTGGGATCATTTTTACTTCCTGGATCAACCGGACCGGAGATGGCTTAGAGTGACCACAGCGCGATTTGTACGGCAGATTAATGAGAACCGAACCAGATGCTTCGTGATCGGAGTGGTTAAGCCTAGAGCATAATGGCGCGTACAATGAGCAGGCGAACGGGTTTCCCTCTCGGTTTCAAAGAACGACAGCTGAACTTCATCCGAGATCAAGATCAAAACTTCAAGAGATCGATTGTGAGCGCGCGGCTCAATAAGACATGGATGATTTTGTACCACTTGGCGCGCTTTACAGCATCAATTAGAGCAGTTTAGCGGCAAACCTAAAGATCGATTAGTGGCGTTTTACGTTCATGGACATGCTTCTCGCGGATCTGTTTGATCGATCGGTCGCACAGATAAGTCAGATTTAGCGATCGAAGCACTTACTCACTCGCAACACGCGTTTGTCAGCCTTTGCTAACCAATCAAACTAACGATAATAAACGCTCGGAGCACGACGATCGAATTGCCGTAATGAACTAGGCCCTCGAACTAGGCCGCAACGCCGCAACCGAAATAAACTCTCGCGCGTGGAATTCATATCCGAAAATAATTTTGCCCGCCGTGCGTTTCGCTCCGTGCGGATGTGCCTGATTCGCAGAGCAATATGCAAGAGATGAGCCGCGATCGACGCGAATGCACCGCGGATGGGAAGTTAATTAAAACATCATGCCGTTCCCGGGCCCGAAACGAAACCGTTCGCAGCGAAAGGTACACCGGACCGGGAGGAAGCGATCAAGAAGATGAAGAATTGGCGTTTGCCAATTTCTGCGCCCGTAACTCCAAATCGCTGGGCGGAAGAAGCGTGAAGACAGTGACGATGAACGATGAAGCGAACCTAACGTTGGCGGCGTGGATTTCGATGTTGGTCATATTTCATCGATTGGAGGCAGGAAGCAGGTTGGGTGTAACATGAAATATCAATTTCATGTCTGCTGCTGCGTTCTGGGAACCTTCCAAAAAACGAGATGCAAGGCCTCTCGTTGATATTTGAAATGCGTATCTTTATAAGCAACGCTAGCCCTTAGCGAGTTATGAGGGCTAAAGGGCCGCATCATGTAAATACTGGCGCCCTCAGAATGTTTCCGATGCACTCAATTCCAACACCGATGCACCAATCCCAGGATGAGAAAGTGACGATCCTCACGATCTCACCGAAGTTCAGTTGTGAGTCTCTCACTCACTCCATATCATCCACATCCGGAATGGCCTAATGAATTGTACGGGCATTCCCTTTTACTAATGGGCGATTCGGTCACAAATTCGAACCCGAACCGGAATCGAGATCGTTGCGTTGTTCCGGTTCCTCACAAGCTATCGCCGGACGCATCTTGGGTCAGTTCATTGGGGTTTTTTTTGTTGTCTTCCCCCATGAAGACCCCACCACGCGAAAAGGTGCTGAAAGGCTAACCATGTACGGCGGCGGTCTGGAAGATCCAATTAAAACACCGCTGGGGAAAAATTATGCATTCCAGCTGCCACAGACAGCAGGCCACTCGCCGTGTTAAACGATCGCGTCCTGTGGGGTGCGTGAGGATTTCACCGTCAGCGCTTTCGGTGCGCGGTGCTTCCCGTCGCGTTGAAGCCGGTAGGCAAATGGGAGAAAATCGGGCACCAAATGTGTATCAATTAAAAGTTATGTTCCATACCATACCCCGATCGGCCACTGAAGAGCCTTTCCTTCCTGAAGAGCGGCTGATAACTTCAAGCTACCAACGTCCGGGAAGGCGGCCAAAACGATTGGAATTATTTCCCTCTCATTCCGAGACAATTCATTTGCCCATGTCATCACCACCTATTGTCAGCAAGCTTCTGGGGCCCGAGGTTGCAGGCATCGATGATCTAATCAGTGATCAGTTTTATTATCTCTATAAAATGGCAAAAACATCCCGGACGGCGCCGGGGGATGACTTCACCGGTCCGTTGCGATCAACATGCGGGAAGAGAATTTGTTGCAAGCCCACAGCTTAAACTACTTTTAAAACAAGCAGCGTTACGAGCGTATTTGTGTACAACACTCCCCGACTTCCGACAAATTCGGACTTGCACGGGCCGGTGCAGTTGACAAATTTGGCTTTTACGACACGCCGCTTGGTTGTGCCGGAGGTTGGTTGTGAGTTGCGAGGTGTGCCTGCCTTAATGGACGCCATTTGGATGAAAAGAACAAGTGGATATCATACGCGTATGGGCCGATCGTTGCTTAAGCTCGTAAACAGATAAGCCTCGGGATCAGGTGTGGGCTGATGAGGACGTTCCGAATGCAACTAAGTAGGTTATTTTAAATACGATCCAGCTAATGGTCCTTTGTTTGCCATCTTCAGCAAATCAGACAGTTGAACTCTGTTTCTTCAAGTTGTTCTTCGACAGTATTGATCTCAACGTATCGGTTCTGACCTAACGAGTACTTCGTGCAAGAAACTCTCCCTAAACCATTTCGCTGCCCTTGCGACTAAATGACTTCGTTTCGTGTCGTTTAGATTAAACCCCCCTCAGGAGAAAAATTAGGCCACAAGGTAAAACAAGACACACAAACCTGAAACTTGGCGCCATGACAAGACACCAACGAGCATGGGAATGGGTTCATCTGGTTAAAATGGTACCCAAAATTGTTACCCCCGAAACAGCATGAACCACACAGCAACAACCTGTTCGGCCAGTGCTGTGCCAGATATGGTAGTAGCTTGTTAGTTTTTCGGAATCACATTAACGACGGCTGCAACGCCGCCGCGCGCGTGCGAAGGGACCGCGCGGTCTCTCCAGCAGTTAGCCGCTGGTAGCCCGTTTACTACAAGAAGGGCATAGATGAACACCTGTCGGAGGTGTTGGCCCAATGCGATTCGGAACGTAACTGTACGTAACACTCCCCAGCGCTTGAAGAAGCGCCAACCGTAAGTGGATCAAGTCCGGCGTCATTTCCTGGCGTTTGGAGTGCCACCGTTGTTCCACCCCTTTGTTGCTGTAAACGTCTAGGTCCAGAATTCCAAGCGGCAGTGCTCCCGTCAACGGAAGTGTCCATTTTCCATCGGACAACGGTGCGGTGCCCAGTTCTTGTGGTGTTGGGATGATTAACAGGGTCTCTTGGTCGCGGGGCAGCCACGCGTACGTCACACTTATCGGCCGACAATCACGGCGTGCCGAGAAAGACGACGATGGAGTTATTAATCAAGATCAAAGGTCTGATGCACTAGTTCACACACATACCGAAATCTGGACGACCGGTCTGTCAACGCGAGCTCTACGCGATCTTTCCAGCTCGGAGCTGATTGCGGGCGCCATTTTCGAAGGCAACAAATTCCCGGACAAGGAATGGGAGGTTACGTGCGGTGGCCTTCGACAATCAGCGTGCCACGTTCCACTGCCTCCAGCACGGATCGGCCGATCCGATCCGCAACCCAGGCCTAGGTTAGGTTGAGAAGAATGCGACATCGGTATCCACGCTGGCAGCGGCGGATGATTAATTAGTCGGGGTACGTATTGAGCAATCGACCGAGCAGTCGGTGTCGCACCGTGAAGTGCAGGTCGGTGCACAGGTGCTCCCACTCCGGTGAGGGCCTTACCCTACCGGAAGGCGAGCGAGCGGTACGTATGATCGTCCACGCACAGCCTGACATACGGCATGTAACCGTTTATGGTTACAAATTGGTCACACCGCTGCTGAAAATTTTCGACCGGAGTGACCACATCGAGTGCCGCTTTGAGGTTTTTACAGCAAAAAAAAACAAAAACGAAAAACACTTCCAAAACTACATACCGGAGCTATAAATTCAGGCCCCTCCCGTCGTACGAGTTGACGTTGTCGGCGGGAAAAAAGCTTCACTTTGAAATTATGATACGGTCCAGCGTTCTTCGGGCTAACGGTGGAGAGGGGTCACTCAGATGCCCGCCAAGATGTGGCGTTTCGGAGCGACGAAAAAACGAGCTCCCCAGAACCCGTGAGGCATATTAACATTTTAGATTTTTTTTCTCTCTCATCCCCCAAAACAAAACATAAACGAGGTGGGGCTTGGAACTCTGGCGATGTCGACGCTTGTTTTCCAACGGTCTCGGACCTTCTAATAATTACTCGGGTCACGTGTAGGAGTCATTCTCGGACCGAGGAGTTGCCTTGGCTTTGATCAGTTCCGACCGGTTCCGGGCCTGTTAGCACATTGCGCATGACACACACACACCAACGAGGAAGCGTACACGCTGAGTCCGATAGAGAAAAAAGCCGGACCATCCCCCATCACCGAGCGGGGGCGTGAAACTAATCACTTTCCTGTGGCCCATCGCTGATTGTTCGGTTCTAGCTGCAATCCGAGCCACACCGTCCCCCCGGGGGAGCCCAGCACGCAGCCGACAGCATGATTAGCATAATAATGTTTACAATCGTATAATACAATCAACATGAGGGGCTCCCGGTGTGTCCACCACAATGCCACGCGGGCAAGTGTGCTGAGAATGGAACGCGCGTAACGGAACGAAGCTGTTACCCGGGAAATGGGGTCCAATTAAAAGTGCTACATCATTTGTGCTCACTTCAACACTTACTTACAACACAATCATCGTCAGCTGACCTGCTCCGGGTCCAGCTGGTACACTGTGGGATGAGGGAACCACGTGCTGGTAGCTGTCCCCAATAGATCATCTATTGACCACCGTCAGATCTACGGGATGATCCACTTTTTGTTTCGGGGAACCGGGGACGAAAACGAACCGTTTTGTTACGCACTTTCTCGGAATGTGGGGTTTCCCATTTCTTGACACTAATGGCCATTTTATGTGTCAAATGACACTTTTTCAGTTTAGAGCTTTGGTTGGTTAGAGCTATGGGCAAGCGATGTTCACTTGCCTTATGTTATTGTACAGCTTTCTTATGTTATTGTAAAGCATTGGTCCATGACTTTCAAACTAGTCCAGTATAAAGAGCCTCTAAAACGATAACATATTTATGAATCTATCAAGAGACATGAAGAGAGATATAAGGTAATGCGATTTCGATCGTTTTCGAAATCTTCTTAAATGTTTGCATAAGATCATGAACCCCACATTCTGATCCTGATAGACATAGCCGATGAAAAAGTCACCTTAATCAGTCGTTTGTTCACAACAAAGAGCCATCTAGCGAGCAATTGATGCCAAAGGCGTCCGATAGTGTCAAATCATCACCGAGTAACCGGAGACGGTGACACTTTAGAATGCTTCACTAAGTGCATCGTTCAACCATTGGGACGGGTTCAAGTTGTGATTGCCAGAATGCATTCCAAACACGGACGATCAGTGAACGACCTATTCAATTCTATCACCACTCCAACGCCAACATAAAGAACCAGAAACGGGGAAGCGCACCGCGGAAAATGGAAAGTCCCACACCCGGGGGAGTTCAAGATTGCACCGGGTATCTTACTCACCTGTTTGGATTTCCGGTCACGTTCGTG
>KZ069342.1:23250-47769 GCA_002091845.1 Anopheles cracens
GGCGGCTGTGCGCCAAACCGCCTGGAATATTTATACAGCTCCCCTTCATTACACTCCCGTGATGATCTCAGCGTTATTTAAAACCGACGATCGTGCCGTGCAATCGCCGGGAAGCAGCAGATCGTGCGCAACAGTTGCTGGAAGAAGAAAAAAAACGCCTTCCCAATGATGATACTATTCAAGTGCTTAATGGGCTGCAAAGAATTATTACCGCAAAGACGGAATAAGGAACAGCTCATGACATGTCGAGTCACACAAGTCACCACACACTGGTGATGTGTATTAATAAACGACTGACGACTGAACGAGAGTGAGAGAACCAGAGAGGGGGAGAGAGAGAGAGCGAAGCGTTGCCCGGGAAACGCTGACGACACCTGGCTGGCTGAGAGTTCCATACTCCGATTCCATAACTCCCTCTTCTTTTATCTGACTACGGATGCGAGGATGGCGAAACCGGGTGACGACGGAGGAGGACGCTTCTTCCGAGTTTGGTAAGACCAGCTCTCGCAACACGCGCCGTTACGACATCACTCACCCATCCGCTCAGGTCGATTCTTCCAGTCCAGCACGGTCGACACGGACCTCAAGAATCAATCTCAAGTCATCGCAAATATTTGAAGTACGATGTTGCGGAACACCGGCGCACTTCAGTTGCTCAACCTCAGCGATCTGCCCCTTTAATGGCACGCCGTTCGTATCAATATGCGCAAGAATCTCGCCCAGAATGCACAATTCATTAGCTACACTTGGGAATCCGCCTGTCCCACACAGCCCTCCTCGAACCACCCAAGAATCTCACCACATGATCTGTCGATCAGTCGAGACGAACTGTGCTGACGCTCCCGCGAATGCAACCGCGTACGATGGCGCGCGCGCGCGCGCAAGGCGAATGACAGTTTATTTACAATTGCAATTTCACACCAAACAGGCCCAACGGCACCCGGCGCGATGCGTGAGGTCGGAGCACGCGCCAAATGTCCAAACAGTCGCCGTAACCTCTCATTTGCAAAGCTGAACCATTCCACCGCGGGTTACCGCGGAGGACAATGACCCGATTCTGCTTCCTTTCGAGAGTGAACGCGTACCGCACACGGGTCGTACCGGGGCGCGCGTGTCTGGCATTTCTATAGCCACCGCCGTCACCGTCGACGGCCATGTTTCATCGGCCAGGAATGTTCCATTCTATGCTCGACCGGACCGACTCCCGGTTTTTCGTGTGGCGGGCGTCACCGAGCAGACACTGCAGGCTGACGCGCGCAGCTCGTTCGACGGGCTTGGCGACATAGAAGAGAGAGAGGAAAAATCGTGCCTATGATGGTGTTGCTGCTGTTGCTGCAAGGAACCAATATGGATTCGAATGGATTCTAATCCGCACCGCCGTCTGTAAACCGAAACATGAACACTTAGCCCCAACACGCGATAAGCCAACAAAAACAACACTCTAACGTCGTAATCTTAACGTTTTCATTTTTATTCCCGTCCGGGACACGGTTTGGAACTACCAGCCACGACCGATCGGCTGCTGTAAGTGGCAATAAGCTTTAACAAGAACTTTTACCAGACCAATCTTCCAAAACGAGTAAATCACGGCGGCACAGATTAGAGCTGGCAGATAAGAGATTGGACATAATGGGTTTTTGGTCCGTTGTTGGGATTACTTTCACTTGGTAGCACTTTGGACGTCACTTTCAAAAGATCGAGGAGTTCTACGATCCAGCCTCCTTTCTTTCTAGCCACGAATATTTCATCCAACCACACCACGTTACGGGCAGCACCTTCGGGGGCTCGTGATGGTGTAAAAGGAATGGCCTTTTCCGGCGTTAGTTCCAAAGCTGCTAGCTGAAGTGGGGTAACAATTACGCAGGCCCGGGCCACTTTCGTATGTAAACTGGTGGACACGGGGCGGTGTCTTTAATTGTTGGACCTATTTCGCTTCCACTAAGTGGTCATGGGCCACCGTGAAATTAGCCAACGGGTGTAAGGCCTGCCACGCCGCCGTAACCGCCACAGGATGAGGGTAGTTTGGTCTAACCGGAGCACTGGAACGCACTGGGCTGCTGCGCTCCATAGCTGACGGCGTGCCTCGGAACAACAGCCTGTGTCTTTTTCGGAGCGTGGCATCTGCACGGCATGTGTTTTAGACTCCCCGAAAAAGGGCATCCGCGTGGCAAAAATGCCGGCAAACACGGGCCCGAAGGAAGTGTAAGACTCGGTGGATTAATCATCGTGCCGGCTGGCCCTTTTCGAGGGGGTCTGGTCTGGAGGTCTTATGCAATGCCGCGCCGGGGTCTGCCGGTAACGGGCGTTCATGTGCACCCACGACCCACGAGATCTCACGACAAGATCCGCACACCCTAGCCCACGAGAAACCGGTTGGTTGTAATCAAACGAGTGAAAATACCTATCACACTACGTCGATCTCGGCAATTTGCAAGGAGACCCGGCTTAAAAACAGATCCAGGATCAGTCTAAACTGTGCAGCTCCCAGCAGCCGCCAAACTCGCGGCACGGAATGTTAATAGGCAGTGACAGCTCGTACGGCCAATGTTTGTTCCAATCGGGATATGGGTTTTGTCTAGTTTATGTTCATGCCAAATCAAACAACCGAAATTCCTGGGTGCCGCGCTGTTTGTCTGCACGAAGTCGATTGGAGGTTGAAGTCGAAGCCACCTACACTGGACTCCGCCGCATGGATTGATATGGACTGCGAGAAGGTGTGGGGTGTGTTACAAGATTGAAGAACTGTTCAGCTTCAAGACCACTTAACTATACTTTCAACATATATTTCCAATTTCAATGCTATTTCCGAGCATTCTAAAGCTATCATTGAAATAACTTAAAATAGCACCATCAACAGAATGGATGGTGTGCGATGAATAAAACATAGCACCCTGAACGGTTTGCGATTCTATCGGAATAATATTGATTTTATAAATAAAAAAAACTGCCAAATGGAATCGTCCTGACGTCAATTCCGGCTCTAGCGAAGCGCGTGGCTCTGCAATCTTAATGGCATTGTTTATATGTCCACTCCACCGGTGACCGGAACGTCGTCAGCCGATGCGGTAATCACGGCCCATCGGAGCCACACGCCACATTCACCTCAGAACTTCAACTGCCCAGTCGACCAAGAAATGTATGCAGATGGCAGATCGGCCCATCGGTCGATCGGTCGCACCGGGCACAATACAAACAGAGCCCAATGAGCCGTAGCGAACTGAAGCGTCCCAAAGTGAATTGCACCGCATTTCCTCCTGCGTGAAGGTTACTTGCGGGAGGAGGGCGCACGGTTTGTCTTCTGCTTCGTGCTTTGTGGCATGCCGGTGCCATATTTGTATCCAACGCCAGCCCCAACGGGCTTCGGAGTGCCTCATTTAATGAGTAACTTCGAATTTGGAAGGGAAAAAGCCACAGCAATTAGAAAGACACTCGAGAGAAGGCAATTGTGCTGGCTGTGTTCCTCTTTTGTCTCGTAACGCCAGGCCTCCGAGTCACCGAGGCACGTCCAACAACACCGGGCAGGTGACGGCGAACGACATAATCAAACGGGGCGAAATTAAATCTCAGTCAGTCACGCCAAACGGCACGCTCTGGGTGGTGGACCGTTCTTCTTCTGTCCCGCCCGAGTCGGTGACATTTGTGCCGGGAGAGAATAATTCATTTCCGCACCAGGCCGCGGGACACCACGGAGCGGAAAGAAGATCCGGAAATCAGACAAAACTGCCTGACACACAACACAACAATGGTGCGTTTCGGAGCGGGTTGAGGGCTCTCTAGTGCAGTCACCTGACTGGGCTGTTCGATACACCCGAGGAGGCTGGAACACTTAAGTCGTCTGTAGTTCACTGCTACAAAAGACTCTCCTCCAGTGTACATCCAAACAGTGTGACACCTACAACAGCCGCGACCCGAATAGAGCTCCGGATCAAGATCAAATCGGATGGCTTTGGGTGTCGCATGTGTCCCAGACGTGCAGCGCCACCGTGATGCGTAAGAACGTGCGTCACCTCGTTGCACCTAGTTAGCTAAGGAGGTCGTCTTAGCGTCTAACGCTCGCACTGCTCTGTCTACTCACCGAATCTGCCTATTGTTAAAGCCGCACCGTTTATATGCCAACCGTCAGGCTGCACCTTCACCGTGTCCCTGACATGCGTGTGCCACTGTGACATTGCACTATCTGCCCATTATTGTTTGTTTCAGCTCGCGTCTTCTACGTCTCGATGCGGCTTACAAGCGCTAGGAACGCTTACTTAAAGGGCAAATGTCCAATTTGAAGAAAACTGCTAATAAAACCTACCACATGGCTATTCTGACTCTGATAGGCCCACCCAGTGGCTGCCGCGAAAAGTTGAGTAATGCCTTGGAACAGACAAATTCCACCGCAACAGCAGCACCACATGTGCTCGATAGCACACCATCAGAAACAGCCTCTCTCAGAACAGCTTGGACCAATTAATTTCGGCTTCGCGATGGAGGAAAATTCTTTATGCCTCCCTTATGCCGCACTCGAAAATGAGTTTTTCCAATCTTGCACCCATTGTTATCGGCAATTTCTACGTTTTCCATTTCTCCTCCAACGAAATCTCTCGGATCTCGGAAAATCGGCTCGATTACTCGATCAAGCGGGACTTTTCAAAAAAAGAAGAAAACACACACAGTGCACCCAACGCAACGGCCGCTGTTTCTTTCGTGGATGGATGAAGTAAATATTTGGAATGTGAGCGAAAGGGAACCGCGTTGCGCGTCCAGAGGCCCCAGCCGAAAGAGGAATTAATCTGTTTTGATTCATTCGGCGCACCGCGGCGTCTCAAATAGGGTCACTTTTGTTTACGGAGATTAATGCTTTTTTGTTGCTGCTGTGCGTGTGTGTGTGCTTCTTTTGTTGCTTCCTAACTCCCGAACACAAGGAACGCCTTAGATTGTGGCCTATATGTTGCCTGTTTGAGTGGTAAAGAAGGAGATCGAGTGGTTTTTGTTTTGGACAATTTGAAACAAAGCAACCCAGAACAGCTCGAGATACAAGACGTTTGACGTCTGTTGTGCTGACGTCTGCAAGCATCGGACGTCTGACGTTTTTCGTCTGCAACAAATTCAAATTTGCATATGTTTTTGGGTTGTTTTTTACCTGATCAACATTTAAGTTCGGAAATGACATTTCAACGTTTCTTATTTAGGTCTGTAAAAATCTGGATGAGTACGTCAATTTTGACAACAAACTCTCGCAGGGTCTGACATAGCCGACCCCTGAGGTTCTATTTCAATCGAGTAAGCGAACTCACTGATTGAGATCTCATGCGCACTCAGAGGGGAGTGTAACAAATTATTCAATTAAATCGATAAATCGTCGTTTACGGCTAAGATCATCGTCACCAATTACCACCCAACCGGTACGCCCAAAGTGCGCAATAATGAGCGCGTTCGCGCACCGTAAAACACCAAACAAGCTTCCAAAGCTGTAGCAGCATGCTGCATTCGCCCGGTGGGTGCATTCACGCTCCGCAATTAGATGTGATCATCATTGCATGCCCAAAAACAAAATGCGATGCAAAGTGAGCGCCCGTACACCCCGGGGCCTATGGCAGGAAGATAAGTAGCGAGCTTTCCGAGCGCAACATGAATCCAAATAAACGGACGATTGCATTTGGACACAATCATTGCGTAACGAGCCATTAGATCACGGACCAGGCCAGGCATGCGGCTCTGGATCTGATAATGGAGCGATTCGGTATTTTTAGCTTTATTTTGCCTGCAGAGGAAGCCACGCTTGAAAGCGAAAGCGATGCATATCGGCACGGAAAACACGTTTGACAAACGGTCCCAACTCCCGCTGGAACTGGAAGCATAATTTGGCGAGCATCGAGTCACGCGAGAGCACCCCATTAATTAGTGGGGTGCATTTTTTTTGTTTTTGTTTACGAAACCGATTCAATTACGTACCGAAACATTAATTAAGCAATTAACACTTTTGCACCCCCGTACTATGTGTCTCCGCATTCCGCAAGACGCTTGGGTGCGCTTCCAAACATGGATGCACCTGAAACCACGCGTTAGAAGATTGGAAATGGGCCTCAAATGGGCAAAGCGCAGAAAGGCACGCGAAACAACCGGCACACCGGTGAGAAACGCAGCAAACAAAGCCCAAGCAAACATGCGCAAGGGTTACCCGTTTCAACGAGGCACCGTCGAGTGCGTGCGTTCAGTCCGCGTGGTGCTCGATTTAAATCTTCTGCAACGCATGCTGCATCAACGCGTTAAATAACGTCGACAGTTTCGGTCGTCCGTTTGTTCTGATCCAAGCGGCCCGGGCCCGGGAGAAACATAATTACTTACAGTTGCATTTCTTTCCCAAGATGCATCGCCCAGAGATCCGTCCCGGGGGGGGTGGCGGTCGT
Organism: Anopheles cracens; assembly: GCA_002091845.1. Classification (NCBI taxonomy): domain Eukaryota; kingdom Metazoa; phylum Arthropoda; class Insecta; order Diptera; family Culicidae; genus Anopheles; species Anopheles cracens. The sequence continues at coordinate 29,643 of KZ069342.1, forward strand.
CCGTTTGTTCTGATCCAAGCGGCCCGGGCCCGGGAGAAACATAATTACTTACAGTTGCATTTCTTTCCCAAGATGCATCGCCCAGAGATCCGTCCCGGGGGGGGTGGTGGGTGATTAAAGCAGAGTTCTACAGCTAATGCCGTACGACTTGCGACTTGCAGACGATTACGATCCGAACGTCACCGTCCCAAGATGCATCGCCCAGAGATCCGTCCCGGGGGGGGTGGTGGGTGATTAAAGCAGAGTTCTACAGCTAATGCCGTACGACTTGCGACTTGCAGACGATTACGATCCGAACGTCACCGTGTATGGGCGCGCATTCTTCCTCGGACTCCCACGGCTAATCAAGCGCGGAGGGAATGTATGCACTGCCTGTCCACTTGTTGCTTGCGATGAAGACATTCAATTGTTGTTGATTGTTTGCATATTGCGAGCGGCACCAGGCTTGTGGGGTTGATGCACTCAATTGACGTACAGGAGGGAGCGCCTAATGGCTGTGTACACACGATGTGTGTTTTTTATTCGCCTGACCCGCAATTCCTGGTTTGTGATGGTTTAAATTAGATAAAAAATAGATCAAAACAAATGAAAGGGTTGTACTCATAGCCTGGAAACGCATCCAAACGAGCAAAAAACAAAAACATTAAATTAAATCAGATCGTTTGTTTGCCGCTCCATCGCGATCGGCTCTCGAGGAAATGCGATAGAATAATGGAAGTTAAAAATCACACCATGCACCATGATCTGATACAATTCTAATGTTATTTTAATAGCTACACAAAACGAAACACACAGCGCTACACACAGCGAATCTCTCACACAAAAGGTCACACAAAACTGCATTCAAATAATCTCCCCTGCCTCTTTCTCTCTCTCTCGCCTGGGTCATGCAGCGCGACACATCCGGTTCTGTAAAACACTCCCAGGCGCGCTGAACCGAACCAAATACCAGCATTTAAAATTTCCCATTTTCCCATACTGTGCCGTGCGTGCGTGACTTTCACCCTTGCGCTAGCTCAAACACACAAAAAAGGCAACAAAAACGCGGCATGCAGTTTTCGTTGCTCCGTCCGTCCTGTTATGCAAACAGTGCACACATCGAGACAATCTTCCAGAATGCCCACCCCAGCGGGCTAATGACAGGGGAATAAAGCTGCGACACAAAGAGCCACTGCTGCTGCCTAATTTTGCCGCTCCCCGGGGAGGGGCCGAGGGTTGATCGCAGCGGGACACGGATGATCGGGAAAGGCGATGCCGGGAGCAAATTTCATATCAATTAAACGTACGTCCTGCCGGCCGCAGTTGTTCCGTTTCAATATTCTTTTTTTCGCTTCGTGTGACAGCACAACAACAAAAAAGTCATTAAACAAACACATCCTACTGCCTGTAAGCCATTTGTAACGACGGGATAATGATCGAGAGGAGTTTGCAGAAGAGATCTGCCTGAGAACAAATCTAGGGGGATTACAAGTCGCTGTGCGCAAACTCGGTTGCATTGTTTGTTCAGCGTGTGTGATTAATTCTTCGCTAGAAAGGCTGCTAGATTAGGCCTGCAACGAAGTTTCGGCTGTCTGACAATAGATGGCGCTAGCAGAACTTAGCGCTCGATTTTGACATTTGAAAAACGTTATTTTGCTAACTGGTAAGCCATATGGTAAACAAACTGACACATTAGTGGTTTGGTTATTGCATTACACATCGTGAAGGAAGACCCAAAACGTTCAAAGACACTGAATAGATAACATTCCTCGATTAGATACTCGTATCAAATGTAAGAAGAAGTGTTTTGTTTCTGGATGGTAAGACCAATTTAGTGAGCAAGTGAGAGTGAACGTGAATTCCAGCTTTTTATTGATAATCCATCAACAGAAAAGATCAAAATGTCGAGTATGAAACACCGAAAAGTGGTAAAGAAGGAGATCGAGTGGTTTTTGTTTTGGACAATTTGAAACAAAGCAACCCAGAACAGCTCGAGATACAAGACGTTTGACGTCTGTTGTGCTGACGTCTGCAAGCATCGGACGTCTGACGTTTTTCGTCTGCAACAAATTCAAATTTGCATATGTTTTTGGGTTGTTTTTTACCTGATCAACATTTAAGTTCGGAAATGACATTTCAACGTTTCTTATTTAGGTCTGTAAAAATCTGGATGAGTACGTCAATTTTGACAACAAACTCTCGCAGGGTCTGACATAGCCGACCCCTGAGGTTCTATTTCAATCGAGTAAGCGAACTCACTGATTGAGATCTCATGCGCACTCAGAGGGGAGTGTAACAAATTATTCAATTAAATCGATAAATCGTCGTTTACGGCTAAGATCATCGTCACCAATTACCACCCAACCGGTACGCCCAAAGTGCGCAATAATGAGCGCGTTCGCGCACCGTAAAACACCAAACAAGCTTCCAAAGCTGTAGCAGCATGCTGCATTCGCCCGGTGGGTGCATTCACGCTCCGCAATTAGATGTGATCATCATTGCATGCCCAAAAACAAAATGCGATGCAAAGTGAGCGCCCGTACACCCCGGGGCCTATGGCAGGAAGATAAGTAGCGAGCTTTCCGAGCGCAACATGAATCCAAATAAACGGACGATTGCATTTGGACACAATCATTGCGTAACGAGCCATTAGATCACGGACCAGGCCAGGCATGCGGCTCTGGATCTGATAATGGAGCGATTCGGTATTTTTAGCTTTATTTTGCCTGCAGAGGAAGCCACGCTTGAAAGCGAAAGCGATGCATATCGGCAGCATTTGGACACAATCATTGCGTAACGAGCCATTAGATCACGGACCAGGCCAGGCATGCGGCTCTGGATCTGATAATGGAGCGATTCGGTATTTTTAGCTTTATTTTGCCTGCAGAGGAAGCCACGCTTGAAAGCGAAAGCGATGCATATCGGCACGGAAAACACGTTTGACAAACGGTCCCAACTCCCGCTGGAACTGGAAGCATAATTTGGCGAGCATCGAGTCACGCGAGAGCACCCCATTAATTAGTGGGGTGCATTTTTTTTGTTTTTGTTTACGAAACCGATTCAATTACGTACCGAAACATTAATTAAGCAATTAACACTTTTGCACCCCCGTACTATGTGTCTCCGCATTCCGCAAGACGCTTGGGTGCGCTTCCAAACATGGATGCACCTGAAACCACGCGTTAGAAGATTGGAAATGGGCCTCAAATGGGCAAAGCGCAGAAAGGCACGCGAAACAACCGGCACACCGGTGAGAAACGCAGCAAACAAAGCCCAAGCAAACATGCGCAAGGGTTGCCCGTTTCCACGAGGCACCGTCGAGTGCGTGCGTTCAGTCCGCGTGGTGCTCGATTTAAATCTTCTGCAACGCATGCTGCATCAACGCGTTAAATAACGTCGACAGTTTCGGTCGTCCGTTTGTTCTGATCCAAGCGGCCCGGGCCCGGGAGAAACATAATTACTTACAGTTGCATTTCTTTCCCAAGATGCATCGCCCAGAGATCCGTCCCGGGGGGGGTGGTGGGTGATTAAAGCAGAGTTCTACAGCTAATGCCGTACGACTTGCGACTTGCAGACGATTACGATCCGAACGTCACCGTGTATGGGCGCGCATTCTTCCTCGGACTCCCACGGCTAATCAAGCGCGGAGGGAATGTATGCACTGCCTGTCCACTTGTTGCTTGCGATGAAGACATTCAATTGTTGTTGATTGTTTGCATATTGCGAGCGGCACCAGGCTTGTGGGGTTGATGCACTCAATTGACGTACAGGAGGGAGCGCCTAATGGCTGTGTACGCACGATGTGTGTTTTTTATTCGCCTGACCCGCAATTCCTGGTTTGTGATGGTTTAAATTAGATAAAAAATAGATCAAAACAAATGAAAGGGTTGTACTCATAGCCTGGAAACGCATCCAAACGAGCAAAAAACAAAAACATTAAATTAAATCAGATCGTTTGTTTGCCGCTCCATCGCGATCGGCTCTCGAGGAAATGCGATAGAATAATGGAAGTTAAAAATCACACCATGCACCATGATCTGATACAATTCTAATGTTATTTTAATAGCTACACAAAACGAAACACTTAGATGTGATCATCATTGCATGCCCAAAAACAAAATGCGATGCAAAGTGAGCGCCCGTACACCCCGGGGCCTATGGCAGGAAGATAAGTAGCGAGCTTTCCGAGCGCAACATGAATCCAAATAAACGGACGATTGCATTTGGACACAATCATTGCGTAACGAGCCATTAGATCACGGACCAGGCCAGGCATGCGGCTCTGGATCTGATAATGGAGAATGGCCGGTCGGGCTGCCGCGAAAAGTTGAGTAATGCCTTGGAACAGACAAATTCCACCGCAACAGCAGCACCACATGTGCGCGATAGCACACCATCAGAAACGGCCTCTCTCAGAACAGCTTGGACCAATTAATTTCGGCTTCGCGATGGAGGAAAATTCTTTATGCCTCCCTTATGCCGCACTCGAAAATGAGTTTTTCCAATCTTGCACCCATTGTTATCGGCATTTTCTACGTTTTTCATTTCTCCTCCAACGAAATCTCTCGGATCTCGGAAAATCGGCTCGATTACTCGATCAAGCGGGACTTTTCAAAAAAAGAAGAAAACACACACAGTGCACCCAACGCAACGGCCGCTGTTTCTTTCGTGGATGGATGAAGTAAATATTTGGAATGTGAGCGAAAGGGAACCGCGTTGCGCGTCCCGAGGCCCCAGCCGAAAGAGGAATTAATCTGTTTTGATTCATTCGGCGCACCGCGGCGTCTGAAATAGGGTCACTTTTGTTTACGGAGATTAATGCTTTTTTGTTGCTGCTGTGCGTGTGTGTGTGCTTCTTTTGTTGCTTCCTAACTCCCGAACACAAGGAACGCCTTAGATTGTGGCCTATATGTTGCCTGTTTGAGTGGTAAAGAAGGAGATCGAGTGGTTTTTGTTTTGGACAATTTGAAACAAAGCAACCCAGAACAGCTCGAGATACAAGACGTTTGACGTCTGTTGTGCTGACGTCTGCAAGCATCGGACGTCTGACGTTTTTCGTCTGCAACAAATTCAAATTTGCATATGTTTTTGGGTTGTTTTTTACCTGATCAACATTTAAGTTCGGAAATGACATTTCAACGTTTCTTATTTAGGTCTGTAAAAATCTGGATGAGTACGTCAATTTTGACAACAAACTCTCGCAGGGTCTGACATAGCCGACCCCTGAGGTTCTATTCCAATCGAGTAAGCGAACTCACTGATTGAGATCTCATGCGCACTCAGAGGGGAGTGTAACAAATTATTCAATTAAATCGATAAATCGTCGTTTACGGCTAAGATCATCGTCACCAATTACCACCCAACCGGTACGCCCAAAGTGCGCAATAATGAGCGCGTTCGCGCACCGTAAAACACCAAACAAGCTTCCAAAGCTGTAGCAGCATGCTGCATTCGCCCGGTGGGTGCATTCACGCTCCGCAATTAGATGTGATCATCATTGCATGCCCAAAAACAAAATGCGATGCAAAGTGAGCGCCCGTACACCCCGGGGCCTATGGCAGGAAGATAAGTAGCGAGCTCCCCAGTGCCACAGGTCCGCAGAGTGTTGCGACGCATCGTCTCACGCCTTCAACCTATACCAGGCTGCCGCCACAATTGGCGTGTATCTTCTCACTCATTAGCCGTTTGTTTTTCTTCGCGCTTCTGTTAGAACTTTTCCAGCCTCCCCGACCAGTGCCTCCCGCATTACAACGCCACGCCTTGCGTCGGAACTCTTCGCTGTGCGAAGCTGCGCGTTCCGTTGTTTCTTGATAATTTTTCAATTAATATTCATCGGCTCGGAGGCCACAGCGTGCCCGTGTGTGTTTTTCGGGCGAACGAACTCGATATCTCGCCGCGAAGAGGCGTAGTACAAGAGCCGTGGTAATTCGATCCCGAAGATCATCGCAGCTCAGCTGGAAACGGGACTTCCACTTCGGGCTGACCTCTACGTCCACTGGAGTGCATCGGGCGTGCAACACGTGTATGGCCGGTCGGGCTGCCGCGAAAAGTTGAGTAATGCCTTGGAACAGACAAATTCCACCGCAACAGCAGCACCACATGTGCGCGATAGCACACCATCAGAAACGGCCTCTCTCAGAACAGCTTGGACCAATTAATTTCGGCTTCGCGATGGAGGAAAATTCTTTATGCCTCCCTTATGCCGCACTCGAAAATGAGTTTTTCCAATCTTGCACCCATTGTTATCGGCATTTTCTACGTTTTTCATTTCTCCTCCAACGAAATCTCTCGGATCTCGGAAAATCGGCTCGATTACTTGATCAAGCGGGACTTTTCAAAAAAAGAAGAAAACACACACAGTGCACCCAACGCAACGGCCGCTGTTTCTTTCGTGGATGGATGAAGTAAATATTTGGAATGTGAGCGAAAGGGAACCGCGTTGCGCGTCCCGAGGCCCCAGCCGAAAGAGGAATTAATCTGTTTTGATTCATTCGGCGCACCGCGGCGTCTCAAATAGGGTCACTTTTGTTTACGGAGATTAATGCTTTTTTGTTGCTGCTGTGCGTGTGTGTGTGCTTCTTTTGTTGCTTCCTAACTCCCGAACACAAGGAACGCCTTAGATTGTGGCCTATATGTTGCCTGTTTGAGTGGTAAAGAAGGAGATCGAGTGGTTTTTGTTTTGGACAATTTGAAACAAAGCAACCCAGAACAGCTCGAGATACAAGACGTTTGACGTCTGTTGTGCTGACGTCTGCAAGCATCGGACGTCTGACGTTTTTCGTCTGCAACAAATTCAAATTTGCATATGTTTTTGGGTTGTTTTTTACCTGATCAACATTTAAGTTCGGAAATGACATTTCAACGTTTCTTATTTAGGTCTGTAAAAATCTGGATGAGTACGTCAATTTTGACAACAAACTCTCGCAGGGTCTGACATAGCCGACCCCTGAGGTTCTATTTCAATCGAGTAAGCGAACTCACTGATTGAGATCTCATGCGCACTCTCGAGGAAATGCGATAGAATAATGGAAGTTAAAAATCACACCATGCACCATGATCTGATACAATTCTAATGTTATTTTAATAGCTACACAAAACGAAACACACAGCGCTACACACAGCGAATCTCTCACACAAAAGGTCACACAAAACTGCATTCAAATAATCTCCCCTGCCTCTTTCTCTCTCTCTCGCCTGGGTCATGCAGCGCGACACATCCGGTTCTGTAAAACACTCCCAGGCGCGCTGAACCGAACCAAATAACACTGGAGTGTTTCGCATGTTATCTGATTAAATTTTATTGCGAGTAACAAACTTGTTGCGGTTTGCGGTTCGCCCCATGGATGTGTGGGTTGCATTCGAAGGGTGCGCAAGGGATTGTAATAAAACATATGGCATCAAAGTGCAGTTCATCGTTGCCCTTTCGAACTGGCAGTTACATCAAGTCCTGTACAGGTTTTATTACTAGTTGACACTGGATTATTTATAATATGATTTCAAACTATTTCGAGTGAGCTATTTTGCTATGAAAATGTTCTAGCAGATTAAAGCTGGCTTGTGTACTAAGTAAAACCTCTCGATTGTAGCGACTACAATGTCAAAGTTTGATTTAAATGGCAGTAGTAATCAAATATCTTACGCTTTGTGTCACAGCCATAAATCAAATATTGTGAGATGTTACTTTGCAAACACAAACAGGTTTTGGTGCTACTGAACGGCTCCAGACTGACGCTTTGCGTAACAGTGTGTGCACGACAGCGAAACAAATCCCGAACCTACGGTAACGATGAACTCCACCGAAACATCCACAACAAACTAACGAAATTAGCAAACACTGTAAGCGTGTCGCCCGTGGCTGCCTCAAACGACCACTCTAACCTTGACATTTCGCTACCGGTGGTTACCCGAAACCAGTGCAGTTTGAAAAGCTGCGACTCAAACTTATTGTCAAAACCTAATGACCATATCTTTTATTCCCCCGGCTGAAGTCTGCACACAGCACAACAAACACCGGCAACCGACCAGCCGTCCGACCCGTCCAGCACTCGTTAACGCAGTGGCACGGACTCTGTCGACTACGCGACCTAACCTACTGACCCCTCTGCGGTGGGTCGTTCCATCACGGGTATGACAACTTCGCGGCACCGTGTTTTGGACACGCACGCAATAATGCCACCCGCTCGCCCGGCACGATGGCCGATTCGGGCCCCATCCAACCGAGACACCGTCATCTCACACTGGCCACACACACTAGCAGCGATTGGGCGTCCAACCAAGCGCCACCTTGCAGCGGTGGCCTTCATTTGAATTGCTTCTTGCCGCGCACGAGCCGCGTACTGTTACAATTTCCGGTCCGGGCCAACCATTGCAGACACCCCGACATCCCAACCCATCATCATCATCATCATCATTGACCAAGACGCTGTGGAGCTCATCTTCACCGCAGGTGATCAGCTGTCGGCGTCGTCGTTTTTTTTCTGTTCGTTTTGTTTGACGGATGCGAAGCAAAAGTAATTTTTAACGACCGTACGCTCCCTTGCACTCGAACTGTGTGTGATCGGGAAATTACCGCAGCCCGCAACATTCCATTTCCATTGGCTGTGTACTGGATGTTGGATGTTTTCCGTGGAGAATTGTAGGCAGTGAGTGAAGAAATGGTAGATATCGTCGAAAGGAAGAAATTCCAGGACTTGGAGCCCATGAATTATGCAGATCAGAAACAAAATTCGATACACTTCGCGTGCGGAATACAGATGAGAGTTAATCGCGTTTGTTTGATAACATTCTCGGCCAGAACATTGGGTAGGAGTGATTACAGGCCATAATGGAGGCTCGCTTGCAATCGAAAACTCCTACCGAAATACCTTTCGAATGGGTTTTGGCAATTTGCAACGTCCCTGAGTGAAGCCTGAACATCGCCACGAACAGAATAAAACCCATTACACTTGCAAGAGACACCTCACAATGACGAGCTCTTGCGTTAGTCCTCCAGGTACGACCTTCTCTTTTGTATCTTCCACTGTCGTTTTACACTTCAATAAATCTGTTAAATACACAGTTTGTTTCTTCTCTCGAAATCAATGTTCTCCTTTGACACACTGAAAGTAATGGCCTTTGCTGTGTTTATTTTTACAACCACAACTATTTTCGTTGTACATTCTTCCACCTTCCGCCAAGACCTTCACAACTGCCCAAGCAAACAGGTGCTGTCCACCAGCCAACTACGCTCTCCCAATCGAACGGAATCGAATCGAAATTGGAAACACTATCGCACACTTCCGTTCCGTAGGGACGGGCAGTACGGTACCAATAAAAAGGGCCACCGTGTACGAACCTGGCTGCGGTTTAGTTGCACGATATTTATAGCACGATCTTCACCGAGGCAACGTTTCACTTTCCGTTTTCACACAGCACAACAAACACCGGCAACCGACCAGCCGTCCGACCCGTCCAGCACTCGTTAACGCAGTGGCACGGACTCTGTCGACTACGCGAGATATCTTCCAAGATATTCTTCAAGATATCTTAATATAAAATGAAGTTACACTTCTTTAATATACGATGCCACAGCGTTACTTATAGCAAAACCACCAAGAACAACTCAACTGTGTCAGAACAGCGAGACTTCACTGGAGGTTACTCCGGGACTCCGGGACCATGTTTAGCACACTATGGCATAACAAACTGACCACAACATGCGGCCTGTGCGCTTGCTCGGTAGCCAAAATAAACATTAAACAAACGGGTGTTGGCACACACAACACGGTAGGTGTAAATGTACTGTTACCTTCAACAAAACACCAAAGCGTGGTGTTTCCACCCAAGATGACACCGTGTTGCCTCGGACAAGTCCATCAACATTAGCTGACCAACCGGGCAAACCCAGCAACAAAACCACAGGCAAAATAGCGCAGATCTCGCAGACAACGAGCAAAAAACACAATCGGCAGCGTTGCGCACCAACATAAACAATCGATCGGTATTTTGGGGTGATGAAACCGGGTGATCAGACCCTGTCTGTAATGCATGCAGACGACGAGCGGTTTGCGGTTAACCGCCTGTATGGTAATTTTTAACGACCGTACGCTCCCTTGCACTCGAACTGTGTGTGATCGGGAAATTACCGCAGCCCGCAACATTCCATTTCCATTGGCTGTGTACTGGATGTTGGATGTTTTCCGTGGAGAATTGTAGGCAGTGAGTGAAGAAATGGTAGATATCGTCGAAAGGAAGAAATTCCAGGACTTGGAGCCCATGAATTATGCAGATCAGAAACAAAATTCGATACACTTCGCGTGCGGAATACAGATGAGAGTTAATCGCGTTTGTTTGATAACATTCTCGGCCAGTCGACACCAAAACAAACCCCCCGTTCCCGGGCCTGCACACGTCTTCAAGAGCTGACCACCTGTATCGGCCATCCGTGTGAAGCTCAGTCGCGGTGGTGTGTTCCGGTTCGGTGCGAACTAACGCGGCGGGTCCAGCGGCTCCGCGGTTTATTGCCGACTTGTCATGCTCACCGGGTGCAATTCGCAAGCAGGATTCGCTGATCTGTGAACGGCCACACGACACCGACGCTGGCACGGTGCTTTATTGAATTGGAATCTGGTTGAGGGTGATCGTGAGGAGTAGAGCGTACCCAAATGACCCTGATGCTTTGCGAAACCGAGGCAATACGCGGGCATCAGTGAGGCATTCGGTGAGAAGTACCAGCCATATCAGGTCTTGCTAAACATCGCATCCGACACAGCAAGTTTGGACAACGCGGATTAATTAAAATCACCAGCAGGTATGTGGACATAAGGCCGTGTGTGTTTCAGCCTGGCGTCTGCCGAAAGGAGGCAATTAAGGTTCGGTTATGTGCGGCATAATAAGTCTCGGAGCATTATGAGATCTTTGCTTGGGCGCATAATCCAAGCGCTGTAGGTAAGACCTCAGGTTAAACTTTGACGGCTTCAATTAGCGTTAGATCACTTGCTAACTAGGGCTCGGTCCAGTTGAGGTCAAGCATGTTTCCTAACCCGTGGCTTGATGAGTGTTGTGACGTTACAATGGGCGATCTGTTTGTAAGTAATTTTCGAAGCATCAACACTGTTTGCCTTCAACAGGAACACACTCAAATCTCGCCCAGATTAAGACGGAAGACATGTTTGGCTACAGAAATCAATTCATTCTGGTTCGCTTTCATCTCGTACCGACTTCACGTCCAAAGATCGTTCCGTTGCCTACCACAAGTGACTACTAATCTCGATCGCTTAAATGGCGGCTCCGCGTCCCGAATGCCCAGAGAGACATCATGAAGGCCCAATAATTAATTCTATTATCCCACACGCTAGCGAGACACCGTGGGACTTCTGAAGGGCGAGAAAGCCTCACCGGCGGTTCGATTGCACGCGCAATAGGCACGCCCGGATGCAGGATCAGAAGGATAATGCGTCTGAAATCGAGGACTTCTTTTGTAATCAGCGTCAGGGCACGGATTCTGTTCGTTCCTTTCTTTCTCTCTCTCTCTCCGTTTTGTTTGTCCTTCGACACGTAGGGCCTAATCGAAGCGGGAATGGATATTTTGGGACGCTACACCTTTTTTTTGCTGGAAAACTTGGGCTTGAAGATCCCAAAGTGCTGCAGCTCCGGTTAGGTTGTAATTTTCGTAAAAATCAGATAATGATTATGACAACCCGGCGCAAGTGTTATAAAACCGATGTCCGCTCCGATTAGATCTGCCTAATCCGATTCGATGCGCCCATGTGCGGCCTTTGGGCGAGGATGGGGCCCGAATCGGCCATCGTGCCGGGCGAGCGGGTGGCATTATTGCGTGCGTGTCCAAAACACGGTGCCGCGAAGTTGTCATACTCGTGATGGAACGACCCACCGCAGAGGGGTCAGTAGGTTAGGTCGCGTAGTGGACAGAGTCCGTGCCACTGCGTTAACGAGTGCTGGACGGGTCGGACGGCTGGTCGGTTGCCGGTGTTTGTTGTGCTGTGTGAAAACGGAAAGTGAAACGTTGCCTCGGTGAAGATCGTGCTATAAATATCGTGCAACTAAACCGCAGCCAGGTTCGTACACGGTGGCCCTTTTTATTGGTACCGTACTGCCCGTCCCTACGGAACGGAAGTGTGCGATAGTGTTTCCAATTTCGATTCGATTCCGTTCGATTGGGAGAGCGTAGTTGGCTGGTGGACAGCACCTGTTTGCTTGGGCAGTTGTGAAGGTCTTGGCGGAAGGTGGAAGAATGTACAACGAAAATAGTTGTGGTTGTAAAAATAAACACAGCAAAGGCCATTACTTTCAGTGTGTCAAAGGAGAACATTGATTTCGAGAGAAGAAACAAACTGTGTATTTAACAGATTTATTGAAGTGTAAAACGACAGTGGAAGATACAAAAGAGAAGGTCGTACCTGGAGGACTAACGCAAGAGCTCGTCATTGTGAGGTGTCTCTTGCAAGTGTAATGGGTTTTATTCTGTTCGTGGCGTTGTTTAGGCTTCACTCAGGGACGTTGCAAATTGCCAAAACCCATTCGAAAGGTATTTCGGTAGGAGTTTTCGATTGTAAGCGAGCCTCCATTATGGCCTGTAATCACTCCAACCCAATGTACTGGCCGAGAATGTTATCAAACAAACGCGATTAACTCTCATCTGTATTCCGCACGCGAAGTGTATCGAATTTTGTTTCTGATCTGCATAATTCATGGGCTCCAAGTCCTGGAATTTCTTCCTTTCGACGATATCTACCATTTCTTCACTCACTGCCTACAATTCTCCACGGAAAACATCCAACATCCAGTACACAGCCAATGGAAATGGAATGTTGCGGGCTGCGGTAATTTCCCGATCACACACAGTTCGAGTGCAAGGGAGCGTACGGTCGTTAAAAATTACCATACAGGCGGTTAACCGCAAACCGCTCGTCGTCTGCATGCATTACAGACAGGGTCTGATCACCCGGTTTCATCACCCCAAAATACCGATCGATTGTTTATGTTGGTGCGCAACGCTGCCGATTGTGTTTTTTGCTCGTTGTCTGCGAGATCTGCGCTATTTTGCCTGTGGTTTTGTTGCTGGGTTTGCCCGGTTGGTCAGCTAATGTTGATGGACTTGTCCGAGGCAACACGGTGTCATCTTGGGTGGAAACACCACGCTTTGGTGTTTTGTTGAAGGTAACAGTACATTTACACCTACCGTGTTGTGTGTGCCAACACCCGTTTGTTTAATGTTTATTTTGGCTACCGAGCAAGCGCACAGGCCGCATGTTGTGGTCAGTTTGTTATGCCATAGTGTGCTAAACATGGTCCCGGAGTCCCGGAGTAACCTCCAGTGAAGTCTCGCTGTTCTGACACAGTTGAGTTGTTCTTGGTGGTTTTGCTATAAGTAACGCTGTGGCATCGTATATTAAAGAAGTGTAACTTCATTTTATATTAAGATATCTTGAAGAATATCTTGGAAGATATCTCCAAAGATATTGCGTTCTTCGAGCTCTAGCATTCCAGAGAAAGCTACTGCGAAGTACACCTACTCTAGAGCATTTAGATCGCGCTCTCTCTATGCCTGTGGTCGATAACTTTCGATGCTGTCACCACGGTGCAGTGTGAAACTTTTACCGACAGAAATCACCACCGCTGCGGGCCGCTGTCAAGATCCAGAGCCAATAAATTTTGGTGTTGATATGCGCCGGACATCGACGGGACGTGGTCGCCTAAGGGTGTAGGGGATCACAAACAAAAAACATCGCCACAGCGTCCACCAAGAACTGATGGACGAAGATGGAAACGCAAACCCCAAGATCGCCCGTGCCGCGTGAACCTCAACGGTTGCGCTCGTCGGCAATACCATTAATAAGATTGATTACATTGCAATTAATGGCCGGCCGCAGCGCGGGCTCCTCTCTGGCCACACGCACCAGCGCGCTGCAATCAACTGCGTGCTGGAGACGAAACTGGAACTGGAAAGTAAAGTACCGGGTAAAGCCCACACCGCCGAGCTTCACACGGATGGCCGATACAGGTGGTCAGCTCTTGAAGACGTGTGCAGGCCCGGGAACGGGGGGTTTGTTTTGGTGTCGGAAATCGTTTCGGGACCGTTGCGTAATGGAGAGGTTTTGCTTCGCATCCGTCAAACAAAACGAACAGAAAAAAAACGACGACGCCGACAGCTGATCACCTGCGGTGAAGATGAGCTCCACAGCGTCTTGGTCAATGATGATGATGATGATGATGGGTTGGGATGTCGGGGTGTCTGCAATGGTTGGCCCGGACCGGAAATTGTAACAGTACGCGGCTCGTGCGCGGCAAGAAGCAATTCAAATGAAGGCCACCGCTGCAAGGTGGCGCTTGGTTGGACGCCCAATCGCTGCTAGTGTGTGTGGCCAGTGTGAGATGACGGTGTCTCGGTTGGATGGGGCCCGAATCGGCCATCGTGCCGGGCGAGCGGGTGGCATTATTGCGTGCGTGTCCAAAACACGGTGCCGCGAAGTTGTCATACCCCATGGGGCGAACCGCAAACCGCAACAAGTTTGTTACTCGCAATAAAATTTAATCAGATAACATGCGAAACACTCCAGTGTGCGTGCAGCACTCCGTCTAATGGTGTTTGGTTTCGGTTCAAACGTTTTTCTCCTACTTCAGTGGTCGGCAACCTATTCGGCTGGTTCTACAGTAAAGTTATGGCCCTTGGGAAACTCTTCATTATTAAGCTTTCGTAATCATAGACAAGATGAAGTATGTATAAGCTAACATTTTAATAATTTGGCTTCCGAGTAGATGCAATATGTGCTACTGAAAGAGGCGTTTTGTTAAATTTACCGACATATAAATATATATGCAGCAAAAAGTCTACAAAAATCTAAAAAACAACATTAGAAAAGCAAAAATAAACGATGATGTTAGATGTTAGAATATGTGACAAGCGTATTTATGACAGAAGATGTTGTTGACAACAAAAAGAACTATTTGACGTCGTAGTAGATCGAGTTGAGTGGTCAAAACGGTAAATGAAAAATATTTCAGAATTTCCGCACATTCGAAATTTTTAAAATAGAGAACAGCTATAGATGAGATTTAAATTAGCACTGTGGCAACTTTATTGGATTTTATTTCGCTTCACATGTTAAGTTATCCAATTCCTCTCACTGAAAAAGGTTGCCGATCACTGTCCTTCCCTGTCACTCATACGAATCAATCAGATGGCCCTCGGTTTCCCTGGTTCGTAATTTCGGCACCGGCAAGACTTCAGCCGGGGGAATAAAAGATATGGTCATTAGGTTTTGACAATAAGTTTGAGTCGCAGCTTTTCAAACTGCACTGGATTCGGGTAACCACCGGTAGCGAAATGTCAAGGTTAGAGTGGTCGTTTGAGGCAGCCACGAGCGACACGCTTACAGTGTTTGCTAATTTCGTTAGTTTGTTGTGGATGTTTCGGTGGAGTTCATCGTACCGTAGGTTCGGGATTTGTTTCGCTGTCGTGCACACACTGTTACGCAAAGCGTCAGTCTGCAGCCTTTCAGTAGCACCAAAACCTGTTTGTGTTTGCAAAGTAACATCTCACAATATTTGATTTATGGCTGTGACACAAAGCGTAAGATATTTGATTACTACTGCCATTTAAATCAAACTTTGACATTGTAGTCGCTACAATCGAGAGGTTTTACTTAGTACACAAGCCAGCTTTAATCTGCTAGAACATTTTCATAGTAAAATAGCTCACTCGAAATAGTTTGAAATCATATTATAAATAATCCAGTGTCAACTAGTAATAAAACCTGTACAGCACTTAATGTAACTGCCAGTTCGAAAGGGCAACGATGAACTGCACTTTGATGCCATATGTTTTATTGCTCGGTTCTGCAACGAACTGCAACGAGGATCATCTCTCAATCTTTCGCACTAGCTTTTACGCGGTCTGTTTTGTGCTAATTCAAAATTCGATTTGCGTAATCGCATCGATGGCTAGTGGTGGGCGCACACACGACGATTAGTGGCGACACCGCGATCAATCAGGCCAACGTCTTGAACTCCGTTTTGTCCAAGATCACGTGAGCTGGAAACAGTGACTCGCTTAACAGCAATCTCTGGCATCACCTATCGCCCGATATACGCCCGATGCGATTGCTGTGATTTTCGGCCATACCCTCAGACGTGCGTCCATGCCACTCTCCTGATACATATTCATGAGGATGAGGATGCCCGACGAGGGTGAGTTACGGGCAGGCGTGATTTCTTCGCGCTTGGCGGACCCGGTGCGCACGAATTTCTGGGTGTTTTGCATTTGATTGCCCTTCGTTTTGCGACATCCACGCGACTTCAGCTCAAGCGGTCCACAGCGGGAGGCACGCCCATGCGGGATGCTCGGGCTTGGAGAGTGTTGCAGTATTGGACGATCATTACGAAAGGTGACGATATGGGCGGATAATTTCCACGTTCGGAGCTTAATGAAGGGGTAGAACATAGATGGAGGCTGCCCAAGCCTTGGGACCTCCTGTGGAGACACTCGAATTGTGCGAAAATGTCCCTTTGAAATGAGCGAAAACCAGCACAATTTACTTCACACGAAGATTTGAGGCTTCCTGTAGGTGTGGCTGCTATGGTGTGTATGTTCCTTACTCCGCTAAGCGGAATCTATTGACCGTTGAAATCCGTTTTTAATCCTATAAAATCCTTCCCCGGTAAAGGAGTATCGTGAGGTCGTGTTGTGATGTTTGATTCGGAAGACCAACGACGATCCCGCCCCACACAGTAACGATGTTTCGGCAATGGATTAAAGGTGTTTCTTGATTTGTTGGTTTTGATAAACGGCACGTCGGTCCGCTTCGGAGCCGTGTGGACAATCAGGTTTCTGCGCAGTTTGACGAAGAAGCCACCGTATCACCCTTTTAGAGTTTGGTGCGTTGCTTTGCACGTTCTTCGGCGTGTCAGACTTCAGCCGGGGGAATAAAAGATATGGTCATTAGGTTTTGACAATAAGTTTGAGTCGCAGCTTTTCAAACTGCACTGGATTCGGGTAACCACCGGTAGCGAAATGTCAAGGTTAGAGTGGTCGTTTGAGGCAGCCACGAGCGACACGCTTACAGTGTTTGCTAATTTCGTTAGTTTGTTGTGGATGTTTCGGTGGAGTTCATCGTACCGTAGGTTCGGGATTTGTTTCGCTGTCGTGCACACACTGTTACGCAAAGCGTCAGTCTGCAGCCTTTCAGTAGCACCAAAACCTGTTTGTGTTTGCAAAGTAACATCTCACAATATTTGATTTATGGCTGTGACACAAAGCGTAAGATATTTGATTACTACTGCCATTTAAATCAAACTTTGACATTGTAGTCGCTACAATCGAGAGGTTTTACTTAGTACACAAGCCAGCTTTAATCTGCTAGAACATTTTCATAGTAAAATAGCTCACTCGAAATAGTTTGAAATCATATTATCATCCCACCCTGTGCACTCGCGGACTGCAATTGTTAAGATCAAGCGCGAAAAATAAACAGCACGTCCTTCGTCGGAAAGAATCGTCCGGCGCGAAGTGCTGACGGGGCGCATTTATCAAAAAGTGGGTCCCCTCGGGTCGGGTTCGTGTAAATATTCGAAAACCCTCCGGCGTTTCTGCAGATTCTTGCCCGAGAAGAGCCCTCGAACGGCCACTCTATTAACCTCATCCGCCACCTATCGATGGGATGTGTGTGTGTGAGTGTGCAATTTACGCAAATTGCGTGGTCGTCGGTGTATGTTCCAGGGGCGGGAAGTCACGAGAAGAAAAAAATCACACTCAGTGCTGATCGATTTGTCCACGGCGTCCAAATGCGTGCGGGTATTTGTGTGCAGTTTTGTCTATTTTATTAGTCCGTATTGTTGCCGCCCTCGGCGGTCTCACTTGAAAGCGTGCATTCTTCATCGTACTAGTGGGGGGAGTCGATGTGAGGCTTTTTTCTACTTGTTTCAGTCCACGAACAGTCCACCCGGCACGACGCCGGCGTCCCACGCCGGCGACAAGTCGTCGAAGCGCGAATCGATCGGGCTGTTCGGGCGCCTGAACCGGATGATGCACCACCATAAGGGCACGGCCCCGGATGGGGCAGGCGCCCGCAAGCCGAACGGTAAACTCACGGTGTCCAACGGCGCTGGTGCGTCCCGAAATGGCACCGAGGATGGGTCGGTGACTTGCGAC
>KZ069343.1:2541-13940 GCA_002091845.1 Anopheles cracens
TATTTAAAAAAAGATGTAAATATGTACAAGGCGGATCTCCTCGGATTCTGTTACGTAGTTTTTGTTTCCTTAAATTATTAATATAAAGCAGAATACTCATTGCTGACGTCCGAATCATCCGTCCAACCTTCATTTGACATGTAAAATTTTACTAAGATTGGATCACAAATAATAACAAATTCAACGCTTCAATTTGCTTTTCGTTGCGCTTGATAAAACTCCTATCTCACAAATCCCTCAAAGTGTATCTCAAAATGTACATGATGCGAAAGGCCCTATTGTTCACATGAGCAAACGAAAACATTATTGTGTGCTGATAAACGATTTACGGAACAGGTTAGAGAAGTTATGCATCATCTTACTGCTTGACATTTCTCACTCAAGAAAAGCCTACTGGGATTACAGCGGGCAAGTTTGTTGTGGTTTGCAATTTTTAAACCAATGTTTTCCCTCCCCACGAACGATGTACGCGAACGCAAGCTCGAGCCCAAGCCACTTTCGTTGGTTTCCCTTCCGAAAGATAACACCAGAAACATCCGGTAGGAGGATTGGACAGTTGACGCCTACCGAAACCGCTCAACTCCTCTAATCAGCTCAAGCCGCAGTCGAGCGTGCCGTGGGACAAGTTGGAACTCGGGCTGGCAGGGCAGTCGTTCCTGTCGTGAGTAGCAGTTTGGTCGGCTCGATCGATCGATCGATCATCCCCGTTCGGAGCGATGTTTCGCAACGTGATGCCCGGTTCGTCAACGCTCGTCCTGCTGAGGCTCGGGTGGATAGCATTGCTGCTAAATCACGTACTACCAGCAGGTATTACCGGTTCAGGCCCACGTTCGTACGTGACATTTCGTTTGCCGCAGGCGCATGGTACATGCTTTTCACTTTGTTCTCCTGCTTCTGGCTGACTTTCGGCACGGGCAGCCTCCGTCGAGTGCGGCAAGGACACGACGAACGTGGAGAACAAGCTGAAAAGTTCCCTCCTCTGCAACGGCTACCGGGACGACGCGCGACCAAGAAAGGATCACTCCCAGACGGTCAACATGACCGTGTCGTACTACGTGCTAACCTACGACATGGTACGTACGCGATCGTTTAGAAAGTAACGGAGTGGGTTGTTTCCCAAGTTCTTTTGTTATACGTTTCATTCCCTCCAGGACGAAGAGGATGACCTGCTGAAAGTGGACGTGTGGATGGATTTGGTAAGCGCTGGAGGTATTATGATCATGTTTTGTCCAGGATCACGTATTTGTCAGAGTGTGTTACTTGATTCAACTCATTGGCTCTTCATCTCGCATGGTTTCGAACAGCAATGGACGGATGAGTTTCTGCGCTGGAACAGTACCGCATGGAGCGGCATCGAGCGTGTAGCGTTAAATTCTGATCAGATTTGGCTACCGGACTTTCGACACTTCTCTTCGTACGTTTAGTGGCATGAAGTGTGTGTGTGTGTGCAATGAGTGATGCAGTATGACGAATTCCCTCACAGGTTCTACAATCCCCAGGAGCTGCCCGATTGTGCCAACCCGAAGTGTTCCGTCGCACCGAACGGTACGGTCATTTGTTTGCCCGTGTGCAGCATGAACGCGAAATGTGATGCGGACTACTCGCGCTGGCCGTACGACGTCCACCGGTGCGTTATGTGGTACGGGACGTGGGCCAACTCGATGGACGAGGTCGACATACACCTGCGGGATGTGTGTCTGGCGAGGAACAGCGAATTTGCCAGCCCGAAATGGGCCGTCGCTTCCCTGGACAAGTCACGGTCGGTCGTTCGATCGAGCGACAACTACATGTACACCATTCTTAGCGTGGAAGTGATGCTGATGAGAAAGCCGGGCTACGAGTATGCGGCTGTTGTTGGACCCATATTGAGTGAGTGGTAATGCTTATCGGAGTGCAAAGTAGGAAGTAATTAATTTGATCTCTCAGTTTTAGCTCTGCTGAATGTGTGCATCGTTTGGTTGCGATCGAGCAGCTTCGAACGGAAGGTTATGCTTGGATTATCCATCTTCTCGCACTTCAGTTACCTTAAGCAGCTGGAATGGGCTCTACCGTTGAATGGCGACACGTCTCCCGATTGCAGTAATTGCTTTTTGGTGTAGCTTTTGTCCGCAATTGCACATCGCACTAATGTTGCTCTCGGTGTTTATATTGCAGTGAAGTTTTTGGTATGCTCCACCGTTATGGGTGTGGTTTTGCTGCTACTAACGCTGCTCAACTGTTGGATTCGAATGCGTCTTAATCGTAACTCCACCACGGGGTTGTTCATCGATCGGATGACGGGATCTTTCTCGCAGAGCCGCGTGGCGGAGTTAATACTGGCAGCGGACTATCTGGAACTGAACTACAAGGTACAGGTGCTTATGATCGTTCTCATTAGCCTAGTGATCGTACGCACTAATATGCCGTTGCAATCTTCTAGGTCACACAGGATGCGAAAGAAAACTACTGGGAACGATTGGCTAAGCTGCTCGATCGGGCTGTCGCGATCGTTTGCGTGGTAACATATGTAACACTGTTCTGCATATTCATACCCTTCGGCCACGAGCTGGGTGTGGCGAACGGGGTGGATTGTTACATCTCGGCATAAGCATCTCGTGACACGATCATTCGATCGTAAGCAAATAAGGCACGGCAGGTTTAATATCGGTCATTTGGCTTAACAATTTTCAAAACAAATTTTGCGTGATTGAGGGTCGAGAAAAATGAAAGAAAATATCACATATTTTTGTGTTAAATTTGTTAAAAAACTGTAATGCTATATTTCCTGTAGGATAGATCTAATTTGAATGCTAAAAATAATTAGAAAAATCAATAATATAACTAGCTTTTATCTAATTACTAAAGTAACTTAAATCATTAAGACAAAAAATACTAAAATCATTGAGAAATAATTTTGATCTTTTTTAAATGCAAACGTTGTTTTTCATAATATTTTTCTATGAATTTTATATGGCTTATGAGCTGGTTGCCTTTTTATTGATTATCCTGCTGTTATACTACATCTTATTATCGTAATTTTACGTCTGATCTTCTTACTCTGATCTGATTCTAATTCTGATCTTCTGATATCTGATCTTCAGCTGTTTTGGTCATATCAATTTCATTTGTTACTATAAACTCTGATCTGATTCTAATTCTGATCTTCTGATATCTGATCTTCAGCTGTTTTGGTCATATCAATTTCATTTGTTACTATACGACCTGCTGTGGAAGTTCCTGAAACCACTCACGATCGCGTGTCGTCGTCAACTAATTTTTCATGATAAAATTGTTGAAAAGAAAATGGCTCATAATAATCAGCATATATATAGATTACGTGCTGTTTTGCAATGATTTGTGTAAGATTAGGTGTACCAATTGTGTTATCATCGAAAAAAATGAAAAATTCGTGACAATTAGCATTTCCATATGAATGGACTCGTTAATCATATTATTTTCCTATTTTTTCGAGAAGTTTCACGACATGGAAGCAAATTATTTAAAATTATGAAGATATTTGATCACAGTGTAAAAAACAACTATTCCTTTTTAATTTGCAAAGAAACAGAACCTTGTTTAGTTTAAATTTTTATTCAAACTAGAGCACAAAATCGATTATAAATTATTTTAAAAACGTTTTAAATTCACTTAAGCCGAAACCACACCGGTTTTGATAATTTATCGATGCTAAATACTTATTTCATCATATTGAAAACGATACCTCCAATTCAGTTGCTGTCCATTTTTCTGGCTGGTAGTTGCTGACAAATGGAACTACGCTTTAAAAATTAGTGAAAAAAATCTACAAAAAATGTAGCTATTTTAGCAGATACTTCTTCAAACGCACTTTATTCACAGTTCATATCAACTTTCGGGGTGTTTACCGTTTAGCGGGTTCAAAAACTTGTATCGCTTCGCTTATTCTTTTGCTACTGACCTACCGCTTTTTTGGTTCGCGTATCCTAGCACTGTTGACCGCATCTGACCTATCGCTGGTCATTCCCCTCGCTAGGTCGCCCTCTATGTCTCAATGTAAGAACTAAATCACTTATCGACTTGATCACTATTGACAGGTTGCTTGGTTGTTTACTTTTGGGCACCACATGTCGTGAATCGTGCCAACAAAAGGTACAATACAAATTACTCGTTGTATTATTCGTAGAATTTTTTTCTAATGTTGACGTTTTTAGACATCAGGTTACCTTTGATGGGGTCAGTATCAACGGATGTATACTAACTGAAACAACTGGCAAATATTGGGTGAATGTTGTGCACAGAAAACGCTATTTCTTAAAGACACTGGAACGGAAATAATTCACAGCAGGCGTCGCTGTTCTGAGTGTGTTCGTCTCGAACATGGAATACTATGCCATTTTTATCCCAGACAATACGTCAGCCGTTGGTAAGTGCGCCACTGGTCGGTAGTTTTTTTTTCGTGACCGCCTTGAGGGTGTTGGGGTGAGTGTTGAATTATTAAAATCCTAATCCTTATGCTGCAGCGATTGAAAGTTTCTACAACGATCGGGCGGAAGCACTGGCGGTGCTGAAGAAGTACAAAAATGCGCGCATGAAGGCGTTTCCGACGAGCGAGGAAGCGGTGTCGTTCTACAAGCACGGATCATCCGAACCGGATGCCGCAACTCCAGGTAAGGTGTCCTAGAACCGTGCGTTTGTTTGCTCCTATCTTACCTCGTGCCCCCTGTCTTTCAGCCTGTCCACTAACACCGATACCGAAAAACAATGCAACCGAAACAAAGTTTGTTGTTCCGACAAGTCAAAAACTGGTCGCCTTCCGGAAGCTGATCGAGGCGAACAACGTGGAGGAGGTGCGTGCCACAATATATCAGAATCCACGCTACCTCATCAGCTCCGGTGACACGCCAACGATATTGAAGGAGGGCCCGCGGTATAACGCGCTACACATCACCGCCATCGAGGGCCGGGCCGAGATCTGCCGGATGATACTGCAGGCCGTGTCCAGCCCATCGTACGTCGAGCTGATGCACGGTCAGCGCTCGTCGTCTACGGACGAGGTGAGCGCGATTCTGCTCGACCTGTATCTGAACACGCCGGACAAGTGTCGAAGCGAGACGCCGTTGCACTTTGCCGCCAAGCTCGGCTGGGTGGAGGTGGTCCGGGAGTTGATTGCGTTCCCGCAGTGCCAGATCATACCGAACGGCGACGGGCTGTACGCGAAGGACATCGTTTGCAGCCGGGCTAAGGCGATAAACGATACGGAACATGCCCGGGAGGCGATTGGTGCGCTACTGCAGGCCAACTATTTCGTCCCGGTGATGCGCACGCAAGACAACGTCGATCCACCGGTCGTCGGGGAGCCTTTTTCGCCGACGGACCCGCAGCAAATGGTGACGGACGGCTCGACGGCGGATCGGATGCGTATGCGTCGTGAAATACGCGCGTACGCTGGCCCTATGGATCAAGACAAGGCGCAGGAGTTCTGCAAGCGCTGGAAAACACCGCCCAGACTGAAGGTGCTCGCTGCCGGTTTGTCGAAGAGCGAGGGAAACCTGGCCGAACTACGCAGCTCGACACCGGTCCGGGTGAAGCCGCGCCGTCTCTTTGCGAACAATTCGATCGATATGCAGCAGCAGGAGCAAAATCTGATTGATGGCGAAGGCGACGATTTGCTCGTGACGCGCAGACCAATCGTAGAGCAAAACAACAATCTCGACCCGTTGGCTGTAGAAAAGAAGTACACGTCGGCACTGCCCGATGACAATGGTAACCATTTGTGGCCGGCCGCGCTGACTAACACACCACACCGTCTATTCTTTGCCTACCGCAATCTAGCGAACGATTCGTTCTTGTCCGAGGACGGCTCATTGTGTGGCGAAGCTAACGTGTCCTTCGTGTGCGAGGAAACGCAAACGCTGTACGGGAAGGACGAGGTGACGAAGTCTCCATCATACACGGAGCGGTCGATTCGGATCACC
This sequence comes from Anopheles cracens, assembly GCA_002091845.1. Lineage (NCBI taxonomy): Eukaryota > Metazoa > Arthropoda > Insecta > Diptera > Culicidae > Anopheles > Anopheles cracens. Next base: position 8,475 of record KZ069343.1, read on the forward strand.
GACCCCAACAAGGGCCTGGAAACGATTGGCCGCATGCTGGCAACGAAGCTGCGGGTAGGCTGGCAGGATCGATCCGCAAACGTATCCACATGTACACGCATGGAAGAGCGCGATGGCCAAACTCGAGGAGTCACAGTCATCACGCTGACGCCAAAGGTGTTCTGGGGAGGTGAATTCTCAATGATAACAAAATGCTCTGGAAAGCGATTGCACAAAATAAAAACAACTGTTAGCGGTTCTACTCTACCGATCTTCTTTCTATGGGTTTTTGTTATCCACAAAGAGCGAACTGTAAACATTACAAAACCAACAAAACAAGGAATGCAACACACTGTTCCCTACTAAAGAAACCTCTAAATGTCAAACAAACGTTAACAAACCCTCTGTAGGTAGGACAACTGGTAGCGTTTATCGTAGGCTTAATCGTAGTCTTTTTGATTTTTTTCTCTAATTTTGACGTGTATGGACGCCAGGTTAGCGTAGTGTTGTTTACATTAACCGGCGCGGTGGGTTGCGTTAAAATTCCCGATGTTTTAGCGCGCGGTAAGCTGTGAATTTTCTTCGCATAATGCTACAGACTAACATTATCCTAATTGCTGTGATTTTCCTATGCTCGCAGCCTGCATCGATCCCGCCAAAGATGCCTTCGTCGCCCAAGCGCAGGAAGGAGCGCGAACGGCCAAGACGCCGGAAGCGTTCCCGGGACCGCAACGAAAGAGATCGATCCGTGGGACGGTAAGTTATCAGGCATATCCTCCTCACGCCCTAGCTCTAGCGCATGTCTACGCGTCGTATTTCCACACCCCACGTAAAAGGCGGGCCCGCAATCTCCCTTACAATGTATGCATCACCCCTTTTGTAAGTTGTCGTCCGACTCGACCGTTGCCGACCGCTTTGAAGTCTGGGTGGGGATTTGCTTTCATCTTGCGATGCGTTTTTTTCAATTACCGATAATAAGTGGTCGACCGGAGAAGAGGGTGATACGTACCTTCGGAAACCGTTTCCTCGATTGACCTATTTCCAATGCATTCTGGTACATTCAAATTGTGCAGGACTTAGCATCAAATCGTTTCTGGCTTCCACGAGGATAAGACCGAACCACAAGGTCTGTATCGCAATACAGTCAGTCTGTGATCAATTCTGTTTTTGTGTAGCATTCTCCAATCACTGAAAGTGACACTGATTTTCTCTCGCTGCTTTCTTTCTCTCTCTACCAATTAAGCGACCGGAAACGCTCCTCCGAGCGGGACAGGGATCGGGACCGGGACCGGGATCGAGGCAGGCGAAAGTCCAGATCCAGATCGAGATCGCGTTCGAGATCGAGGTGAACATTAGCGAAGTGTAGCGTATGCGTTGTCTTTGTGCAAGTAGTAAAGTGCACCGGAATGTTTCCGGAGATATTGGGTGCTGGGCATCGAAACGCGCCCTTTACCTGCTATATCCGAACCAGAACGTGCACACATACCGGTAAATTACAAACTAATCTCACGATCATGATTTTCACTGCAGGTCTCCATCTTTCTCCTAGCCTAAGTTGCTCTTGTACATCACCTGCCATAACGTGTCAGCCCCGCCATGAGTGACTTCATATATTACCTTCGCTGGGTACCGTGTCCGCTGGTTCCGTACCGCTCGCGCTATGACCACGATGTAGCGTCCTTAATATACCTCACAAACAAACAAAAGAAAACCACACCTACACTCACATCAAACCACAACAAAACAATAGATATCAGCAAATTTAAATATACCTCATCATTGTAGCATATAAGCATTATTATAGATTTACTGCGCTGTATCAACTCTTACAGCACGGGTCTGTTCCCGGGCACGTTTCTTTTATGTTTCCCACACTTTTGTAATATCATTTAACGAACTGTACTGCGGGTGGTTCACGAATCACGCGTACAACCGAAATACGAAGAAGAAATAAAGCGAACGTTTTGTTTTTATACAATGGAGCCTTTGGTGTTGGACTTTTCGTTTATCTTTGCTAACCAAATTCGTATACACTTATACCCCGCTTGACGGAGGTTGGTAAGTTCGGGTAGACGGGTTGAAGATTGCGAAAAAAATATACGAAATTTGATGAGATATACGCGGCCAGAATAACAAGTCAGCCGGTATACAGATACAGTGTACGTGAAACTCTTCCAGACGCACCCGGAGTGGTTCACCGGCTCCAGATGATCGTAAACAGGGGGATGAATCACGAAAAAGTTACGCTTTTTAAATGCGTGATGCGTGCTCGAATCTTGTTGTTGCTGCGTTTGGCACATTCGTATCTCAAGTAGATTTGTGCTGAGCTTGAATCAGCTTTTCCATCTCTTTCTGGATGCCGCTCAGTTCAGTTATCTGCGCGTTGAACTGATTGCACAGATTTGTCATCTGTTTCAGCTGCGGTGCGGTAAACAAAAAGAATAATTATACACAACGCCTAGATAAAATGCGGCTTCTCCACTAACCGTAGGATCGTTTTGCTTATCTTTGAGCGATTTGTTGGCCGCCTTCAGTTCCACCTCTTGGTTCATAAGTTCCGCCTCCAGGCCCTCGATCCGGGACTTGAGGGAGACGATCTCGCGTCGTAGCTCCTCCGTTAGCTCGCTTGCAGCAGCCAGACCCGCGGCATTGGCACCACCTGCCGGGGGAGCAGCCCCGCCCTTACCGGCCTCCAAATCTTGGTAGCGAAGTTTTAATCTTTGATTTTCCTCCTTGTACGAATGCAACTGCCGCTTCCACTCGTCCACGTTGGCCGTCGACTCCTAGCGGTATCACCGAAACAGGGAAAGGGCACCATTAGTACACATATATCCGGCATACTTCGCCGTGGGGCAGAAGAGCTTTACGATACAAACCTGCAAAGCGCTCGTCAGTCGCAAGTTGTTACTTTTTAGGGTCGCCAACTCAATCTCCCACTTCTTGGCATTGGCGGAACTGGTAACGGGAATCAGCAAGTTTGCAAGAGGACCCAAAACGTTAGCTTCCATGCATTTCGTGAGGTGACTACACGTGCTTACCTTTGCGCCAGTGCAAGCTTCAACCGTTCGTTCTCATACTTCAGCTGCTGCTCCGTGGTCGATGTTACCGTGCCATCGCTGGATGAAGAGTTGTTAATTGACAGTTGCTTCAGTTCACTATTCAGATTGTTGGCATTCGTCTCGCTGATATTGTTGTGCGATGGACTGTCCGTTTTACAACTCTGCAAGGGTCAAACGTCGGTGAGGAGGAGAACATTAATGCAAACAGCCGTTCCAACATTCGCATCGCAATGCTTTGATAATATTGAGCACAGAAGACGCACCGTCGAAATGTTGCTGGCCGGTGCTAGTGGTGGTTCCAAGTTTCCGGACTCGAAGATATCCCCACTGTTAGCCGATGCACGGGCCGTTATCGGCGATGCGTTAGCGGATGCTGCAGCCGAATTACCGTTTGCGGAGGCCTTATTGAGCGCATCCTTGGTGGCTTCCTTCACTTCTTGAAACTTTACAATGAACTAAAAGAAAAGAGAACCCACTCCAGTACGGTTTGTGCCACAGTCCATCCTCCCAGCGTGCATCACTTACCTTACCAAGCTCGGCTTCCGATGCAAAGCCGAGCCCGTACACGGTGTTGGCACGTACATCACTCCATTGACCAAATTTTTGTGATGTTTGAGTAAAGGTCATATTCGGGGTAATAGTGGAGTTGATAACCGCCTGTGAACGGTAATGAAGGGTGGGAGGCACCCCGTTAGAACACGGTAGCAAATTGGTGCAAATTGCACCGACCCCCCGTTGTACGACCTACCTTGCTCCCCTCAACGCTGATAATTCGATAGAGATTGCGGGACGAATCATAGAAGAAGCTAACGGCAATGGCCTTCGAACTTGCGGTTATCCAGGTGCGTTTCGTTTTGGGATCTATGTGGAACACATGAGCGTTGCAAGTGAAGATTGGTTGCTCCCTGCAAAATCGAAGAAATCGGTAAACACAGAGAGCAAATGGAACAAGAACGCCTTCCAAGCCCCTCCTTGTCGCTTTTTTTCCCACACTTTGCCCCACATTTGTGGGTGGTGTACCAAAATCTTCTACCATCCGTTCCAGGCGTACCAGATCGGCGAATGTGGATGGTTTTATGAATGAAAATCGGAACTACACCTACCCCATTGTGCACAACAGCTTCCTATAACAGTTTTAACATTAAGAAAATTGATTTAAAACACCACAAAATTCGTCGATATCGAGTTGCAACAATTTTTTCTCTTCTTTTTATTTTTTTATTAAGCCTGGTCAAAGTCAGTATCGAGATCAGGTCGCCGAAAACCCCCGTTTTGACGTTTCAAAAAAAGAAAAAAAACAGAACCTGACACCCGGACACCTAACTGTCAAACGATGTTTACATTTTATTTGAACGATCGGTTATGAATAAATGAAACGGGAAAGTTTATTTTACTTTCTTCATGAAGAAACAAATGTGAAAGAGTAAAACGAGTAAAACGATGGTATATGAATCTATTTGCTTTCAAACGTGTGAAACCAGACAACACGTTATTTGTTTTTTCGTGATGGGCCCTTGTGAATTGTATTATTGTTGTTTGCAAACAGTGCAGGTTGTTATAGTGCCAGTTACTGCTTAGATTTCGGCTTCGATACGATTATTTGCGTAAAACTTGTCTATGGAATCTTGAGTGGACAGTATTGAGTTTAACGGTAGGCAACCCGAGGTCGGCAGCTTAACGGAGGACGATGTGGAACCGAAGCTAAACTGTGTTCGCATGTCGAACGATACATAAAACATCATCAACGAGGACGCGATCAGCTGTATCGCGGTGTATTCTAGGGTAAGTGTTGGACTAATTATCTATACAGTAGCTAATTATCTTTTATGTTTTGCTTCTTCCCAACAGTACAATTGCTATGCTATGGTACACACTGTGAACGCATTCATATGCTGTACCACCAGAGCAACTGCGTGCACATCGTTATCAATGCAAAAGAACATTCCCAAATCCTTCTGATGATCATAATCTTCGTACACAGCAAAGCCGGCAGTAACTAGCAGATAGTGACGTTTTCAGGAGACGGTAAGGACTATATGGACAGAAACAATCAATAGTTTTCTATCTCGCACCCCGGAATAGATGCGGTAGTTCTACGGTGCATCATTTGCACCTGAACCATCCGCTTCCAAGGAGTCCTCTTTTCAGTCACTTGCTCGTATAACATTATATAGGCAAGGAATATAGGAAAAGCATTTAATGGAATGAAAACTGCTTAACATTAATAATATGTAAACAATACCAAACAATGTGGCTACAATAAAAATTATGCTGTTTATGTTGCAGGCAATATCCGGTAAGTTTGTCTATCCAATTTAAATGACGGTTTTCTCGGCTCCAGAGACTTGATGATTCCGACGCATTAGACAATATTTCGAATTGTCCTACATTGTCGAAGAGTTTAATGCTGCCCACATTCAGCTTCGGT